>JAPMOR010104843.1:1038482-1060336 GCA_026543865.1 Argiope aurantia
ATATATATATATATATATATATATATATATATATATAGTTGTTTTTTACCTTGATATGATTATTTACTTTGGAACAAAGCAATTTCATACTTTGATGCATTATGAAGCATAAAAGATGCTTTTTCTTTCTATTCCTATGATAAAAATCAAGATTAAATTCATCACGTATATATAAAGATTTAAAACTAAATCAAGAAAATACGTTTTATTTAAATGCAAAAATAATATCAACAGAATCACGGTAAATGGAAAAATAACTAACGATAAACTAATATTGAATCACCCAAATTCCAACAATCTCTCACACACACACATATATATATATATATATAACATTTTCTAAAAATATTAACCTATTACCTTAAAACCTTATATATACGCTTTATAATACTGAAGTACCTTAAGGTATTATAAAACGATGTTATTCTGACATCTTATTTTTGTTTACAGCAAAATATGATTTCGGAGTAACATCGTTTTATAATACCTCGCACACACACAAAAAAAACTGTAAAACTTTAGAATAATATTCTTACCGGCATAATAAATACGGATTACGCAAATTCTAAAATACGTGCTGCGTCAACTGACTGTAAAAGAAAATCAGGTTTTTCTAAGAATAAAATTAAAGAATATGACACAGATTTTTCGCTAATCACGACCAAATGGTGCCAAATAATAGAATAGCTAAAAAGTAATACAAGAAAACTGTAAGGTTACTGTATGTAGCAATTTATCACCTTTATAAATTACAATTTGGCGCCAGTACCGTAATCCTTAATCAGGTCTGTGGAAGCAACAATGCGTTGCCATGGCAATGCTTCTGTTGCTATCAGAAGTGTTATGTTAACCGTATTTTAATTGTGCAGTATATAGAGGAGCGACAAATATGAGCTAAGTTTTTTAAAACTAAATAAAAATATAAGCATGCATTTTATTTTTTAAATTACTTTTATGAAACTGTATTCTCTACATATCGAGAAAATCAAAACAATTAAAAAAGAGTGAGAAGAAGAAAGAAATTAATTAATTGCTAAGTTTAAAATACAAATGATTTTAGGATCAATTTTTTAACCATGAATTATGTGCAACAACGCATATTTCCTGTCTCCAAATTTTCATGAACACTGTTCTCATGCTTTTCCTAGAGTCCATACAATTAGTTCGTCGAAAATCAAGTGGTTTTCTTGAAATTTGACCTTGATGAAATCGAATTTGAGAACTTGTTGCAGTTGCATGAAATTAAATATAGTCAATTCTACCAAAAAGGCATGGGGGTAACAGTTTTCACAGTTAAAAAAAACATAGCCTCTCATCTTAAAAAATCAAACCAAATTAAAATTCAGCATGGCACAAATAATTTATCCATGCCATTCTTTTTTAAAAGAAAGAAAGGATGAAAAGTGAAGAAATGGATGGAAAACCACATAATATTAAAAAAAAATCACTTCATATAAATTCTCAAATTTTTTAAACCAGAAAACTGAACAGAAAATTATATACGCAATATTTAAAAACGGAATCGATGTAATATGTTATTACTTAACTTTTATAATATTACAAATTTTCAAACTTATATATATTATTCCACTCCTTAAATTTATTCTGAAAGGTAATTGCATACCTCTCTTTATAGATACCTCTTAATTAAAAATATTGCAAAATTAATATCTTTCAGCATTATTCCTGAACTAAAAGAAAAGACTCGCTTTAAGTATAGATGACCTTTAGGCACAAACATTTTATAATAAAAATAATTCCTCTTCTTTCAGGAGATGAACAGAAATATTTTGAAAACTGTTATTTCCTTTAAGGATACAAAATTCTTATTTGACAAATGTGGTAAATAAAGCATGGAAAATTATATATGCAAATGTCATCTACAAGCTTAAATTATTAATTTGTACAAAACATGTCATTCATGCTAATGCAATTTTGTATTTTATGATTCATTTACCACCATAATAGGTTTCAATCTTTACAGCGAATTCTGAAACAGAAGTATTTAGAAGGGGGAAAAAAAATCTGATAAATTCAAATATGATACGCGTATATATTATCAAATTATTTCCTTTGTGGAGCATGAAGAATAATATTTATCATTAAAAATGAATTTGATTTACTACATCATTTTATAGTAAATATATTTTAAATTTCTTAACATGTTTGTAATCCATTGGTATGTTTAGTTTTTTTTTTTTTTTTTTTTTTGAGAGAGAGAGAGAGATGAGGTATTTGGAGATTACCATATTTATACTTTTCTTAATTGGAAATTCAATAAAATAAGCAAAATTAAGCTTGACATTATATTCTTTCATAACTTAGATATATCGATTCAATATCAGGTATGAACAATCTATGCTACAAAAACTACAATTTTCATTTGGTTTTTTTTTACTTCATTTACTTCTCTTATTTGTAATTAATTTAATAGAAATTTCAAATGTTTTTGTTTTTTCTTGCAAGAAGCAAGCATAATGCTGAGATGCTTGCATGTTTTTAGAATGATTTCAAGACTGTAGAATTAATTTTTAAAAAACTATTAAATGTAATGTAAAATTATTAGTAATGTAATTATAATTATTTGCAAATTATTAATGTAGTATTAATGTAAATGCAAAAACTATTTTTTATAAAAGTTTGATCTGATGGCTCTTTTTTTTTTTTCCAAACTTTAAATCTGCATCATGATTTCTACAATTTCATAAAATTTCGAAGGATAATGATTACCATTACACTTCTACTTTACAGAATCCAAATAACTATGGCAGGTTTACCCTTTGATAGAGATTTCAATAGACAAAAGTCACAATTGTCTATAAACAAAATGTTCGGCGAATATGTAAAAAAGGTACATATATAATACTTGTTATTAATCTTTATTTTTTCAAGGAATGCAAAAATACTTTTCCAAGTGTATCTTGATGAAATTTCCTTCTTTGAAAATAATTGGATTTTCTCCTGTAAATATCAAACATAAGACTTTTTTTACTTAGTATATATTGAGTTGACTTTCATTTTTCTTATTTTTAATTCTCATTATAGAAGCATAAGTCAATAAAAAACCCTTTTATGGGACTTTCTTACATTAATGGAACCAAGTTCATAATTTTTTTTTTTTTTTCATTTTCAATAATAGATATTTTTGATGCAGTCATTTAGTTAAAACTTGTGTATCATCAAGGATCACAATGCATTTCTATTTATTTCCAGTTAAGTAGTTTTTATATAGAATTCTAAAAACTGTTTTACATTGAGTTAAATGCCTCAACAAAAGCTATTAAAACTATGCTTTTTTGCTCTTTTCAAGTATGTAAACATTATTTTATTTATCATTACTAAAAATACATTGAAAGAGTTTGCAATCAATTTCTATATCGGCAAAATTCATCTTGTTATGAATGAGCCCACTTCAGAAATATTTAAAACAGTAGTATCTTTTCAGGTGGTTATATGGAATCTTTTTTCCATGCAGAAGTAATGATAAACAGTTTTTCTTTTGTTGATTAATAATGTTGCTTATTTTGCACTTCAAAATTTTAATATAATGCATTTTGCAATATTTGTGAATTATAGAATAGGAATATTTGTCTTTGATTCCTAATTATTTCTTTTTAAAAAAATGTTTATCGAAACCATCCTAAAAGTGTGAAAATATTTTTGAGTACTAGTGAAATAAGTGTGTGCTCATTAGCTTCATTCATCTCGACAAAAACTGAGAATTAATATTTTCCTGCTTAAGGCATCAAATGAGTCAAAAGAAATTCAAATAACTAATTTTAAACTGCAAAATTCAACTGGCTAGTGCTTGAAATTTTTAAATATAAAATGAAAACTGTGAATATAAAAAAGTTTTATTGATTGGAACACACAAAACATTATCTACACCACTTTACAAAAAAAAAAAAAAAATCACAAAACATGCAAGGAAATTGAATATATATATATATATATATTTCATTGTAATAAGAGTTTGAGCTAATGTTCTGAGTAATATCTCTTCTTCAAAGTTCTGTATTTTTTCAACATATACAGGGCTTCCAGTTCTTTGATAACATATTGGCCTCGAGCTAATAATACTTCAATTTGATGTGTATCTTTCACATCCTTATTTTTCAGGAAGGCTTCTTTTAAGCGGATTTTGAAGTAATCATAACCTTTAGGGTATTCTCTTCCAAGGAACAGCAACTAAAACAAATTTATTTAAAATGAAAATTAAATATATAGTCCCCCCCCCCTTTTATAATACAATAATAATTATTTTGCAGAACATTAGACAAAGATAACTTTCTATTCAAAATATGCTGTCAAGAAATTAATATAAAAGAAATCTTACTTACAGAGCAATATTTCTCTTTAAAATGAAAACATGCTTTTATTAAAATACATAAAAGTAGAAAATTTCCTGTTATTAAACATCTAAGAATTAAAACAAAAGTGTCAAAGTCTGAGGAAATGGCAGAAATACTTCTAAGTAAAATACCAATTTAGCAACACTATTAAATTTTAATTTTTAATGAATTTATAGAAAAAATTCTCATAAGTTATTCATTATGAGCATGTCTCTTTATCAATTGATGCAATCTTCAGTTATTAATAAATTATAGGAAAAGTAAAATAAAATTAATTTTTGTAATAAATCATTTAAAATCTTTCTTCGACAAATTAAAAATAGATTGATATTTTGTGGAAATAATAATTTAATAGTCTAATTAACCTCTTATTTTGCTATGTTAATGAAATAAAATGCAACAAAATTATCAATTTAAACAAATTTTTACTTTGATTTCAATGAAGGTTTAACATATTTCAGATTAAAAATGACTTCTTTGAAATATAAAGATGTATTGAAGAGACTAAACAAATTTTTTTAGGTAACAAACAACAATTTATTTTTTATGTATTAAAGGTAAATAATTAATGGATAAAAGAAATAAAAACAGAAAAAGCTGTAGAAAACCTATAATTTTTAAGCCTTATTAGAACAATGCCAACTTTTGTCTTGCAACTTTGGAAGTGATAGAAGAAAATATAAGACCTGAAATTCGGTTAAACAAAGTGTGTGCTTTTAGGGGCGGATTTTTTATTAGGCATAGTGTACAGTTGCCAAAAGCCAGTGAGACAAAGGATGTGCTGCAGATAGGTCAATTAAAAAATGTTATGAAAATAGCCACATCAATTAATTTATAAGAAATATAAATTCTATTAATCATAAAATATTAACACTAAAATAAATATATTTGTTTAATTAATACATTTAATAATAAAAAATTAAAAATATAATTGATTACATATTTATAATACTAGAATATTAATAATTCATTTAATTGGTTATGTCATACTTAACTTGACGAGTACTGTAAAATTTTAATTTTTGATGTTATATTTGTTTGAAGTATATAACATACTTATAAATTCAATTTTCAAACTTTTATTACTTTAGTCTTTTTTCTTGTACATATAAAAAATAAGTATTTTCACAAAGTTACTACAATAAAACAATTAAATAATAAATCTTTAGCATATTGGATAAGTTAAAGATGTATTGAGAAAGTTAAATTAAGAGCATTTCATAATGCAAGCTACTGAAGGTTGCAAAATTTTGAAATACTCCTTTGCATAGTAAAGAATTTTAATTAACATGGTACTGCAAGGAAGACTTATCTTTATCCTAAATTAATCTCTGATGCATATTATTGATGCACAATAATATTAATGTATCACTTTGACAGTAGAGAAAATCTAAAACCTTACAATCATTATATTAAGTATTTTACAAATTTATTTACTAAATAAATGGTATTAAATTTAAAAATTGCTTGCAATTTATCCTTGTAGTAAGAAATCAAGTACAAGTGTATTTCTTTTAATAAGCTGTTTTTTAAGATGAATTTTATATAGCTATAACATTAGAAGTCAGTCAAAATGTGATTATCTATAAAGTGAAATGAAAAGTGAACTACAATGAAACTGACTATCAATTTACAAGAAAGAAAGAAATACATTTGCAGTTGCAAATTAAAGAACAAAAACTTTATGTAATCTTCACAATGCATGTATTTTTTTTTTAAAGTTTACACTCAAAATGCCCAATGCATTTTTAAATGAATATAAGCCACATTTAAATAAAACAGATTACAAAAAAAAATGCAATTGATATTTATCATTCTTGATTTTAAAAGGCATATTAAAAGTACAGGGAAAAGAGAATTCTTTAATGATTTATGATACTTACGTTTTTATACAAATGAATAACTTTACTCCTAGTGGAATTCATGATCAATTTCCTATAAATGACTGTTGGCACAGCATTAACTTTTTGAAAGCTCAAGTTAAGAACCTGAAATATATGTCTGCATTTCAGGAAAAAATGTACACAATTAAAAGAAAAATTTCAGTAGTAAAACGATTAAATCCAACAAATTAATTTAGTTAAACACGACACTGAAATTTTAAAACAATCATTAACAAAGAAATGCAAAGAAACACTTGTAACTTTGCCAGCAAATAACATTTCGCTAATAGATAAAAAATGTTTACAGAAACAAATATAACACATTCAAAATTCATAATGGGTCAGTGCACGATCAAGTAGTCACGTACGCAGAGGGGGTAGTAGAAATGAGGGGAAACAGGGTGGCAGATAACTTTTTAATGACTAGGACATACTTGAATTAGCTTTAGAATTTTACCCAAACAATACATATACAAAACAAAAACACAATTTCAATTTTTATTAAAAAAAAGGTTTACTAAAATTACCGTGACCTAACAAATATAATAATAATCAAGTACTTACGGAAATAGCAAGAAAAACGGGAAGATTTTTATTAATAGATAACTTTAAAGTTAGTAAATTGACACTTGTCCATCCATTTCTCAAACGAAAAGAAGCATCAAGATCTACAAATAATACACACTCCTAGACAGTGCCGACTAAAAAAATTATAAACATCAAACAGACAATCAGAGTCGCAGCAGACACAAAAGTTTTTGAAAACAACCTAACTTGCACCTCAAGGGATAATGAGGGTATCTGCGAGTTTTCAGTCTGTTAACGGTCGAGTAGCAAAGGCCCGTTACAAAAGAGCAGACACGTTACATTCATAAGCGATTTGTTTGGGCCGTCACAGTGAAGAATAATGTGATATCAGGGCAGAAAAGTCTTTTCATACCAATACGCATGCTTGCGCTATCTTATCAGAAAATAGCAACATTTTTTTTATTGTAAGTGTACGTGACTTTTCTTTACTGTTCGCAGTTGTCTTTAACTCCGACATATCACACTCTTTAATTTTTTTTTTTTTTTTTTTGCTCATTTCAAAAGAATTTTGGAGTTTGCGTTCTACGATCATTCCACTTAATAGATAATGATGAGAATAGAAGAATTTATTATATTTTTTCCCTTCAAAAATGGATACAGAATTATAAAAAGAGAACATAATAAAAAATAAATTCTAATATATTAATGTAGTGAACTTTATTGGAAAAATCTTATTTACAAAAATAAATAAATAAATTTTATCTTAATTCATTAAAATTTAAGTAAACACATATCAAACGACTATAAATATTTACTAAAAGGTTTTATCTTATTTTTGATGAAAATATGGAAGGATCAAATAATTAATTTTCAGATAATTTATCTTTCCAAAACAAATTTCAGCTTTAAAATATTTAAATATTTTGCAATAAAATTTTCTATAATTCATGCTGCAACGTTTTTAAAAAATACATTTAAATTCTATTAAAATTTGTCGTTAAAATGAAAGTTTTTTTTTTCAGGTATGAAGATGTACTTCTACTTTTGAAGTCTTCTTTATTTTTAACATTCTCTACTAATAATAAGGATAAATGTGTATGTGTATGTTGGTACTCTATAGGCCTTCGTGTGATCTAGAGCTACAAGATACTTATATATTGTTATGAATTTATAATTTACTTTCCTGCACAATAATTTACTGGTAGGGAAGATAATTTTACTAGTAGTGGATCACGAGTAAATGACCCTCCGATCTTTATGATAAATTTGGCAACAAAAATGAAGGATCCAAAATGATCCAGAATCTGGGTGGTAGCACCATTAAGGCGCAATTCCTAGCATTTGCTGTGGAACATTCGGTCGTAGAGACAATAAAAATACTGTGGTCCTGTCGTAGAGGCCATAAAAATCCGAGAAACAGAATTGATCATTAGTAAGAAGAGTCGACATACGCAAGTAAATGAACGAAGTCTCTCTTCTGAACTCTTTGTGCTGCTACTGTTTTTCATTACTGATTTGCTGCTTGTATGTTCCTATATACTGCTGCAATTGCTACTTTCTGAGCTTTGTTATCTATGCATCGGGTTTCCGTATGGAAAAAAAGTGCTGTAATTTTTCCACCATATACCCACCCGACCGGATTTTCCGTAGCAATATTTTGCAACTTGAAAATGTGCACCTCAGAGAGATTTTTTTAATTGTTAATTGATTAAACATTAAACGAATCTTTGACATTTTTTCTACATTACTTCAGAAAATATTGTAGTTTAGAAATGAATTTGCATCATCAAAAAATGATATGAATTTCATTGATTCAATGATATGAATTTCATTGCCGTATACAATTATTTCTACTTTTAATTAAGTTTATTAAAAATATTTTGAACTTATTTTACTGCAATATGTTACGTCGTTGAGTGAAACGTAAATGGCTTTCATTCTTGTTTTTAATATTTCGTCTTAGATATTTTTTTCCGCTGTTAATGATCAATATTTGAAGATTAGAGTTATTTTTCTATGTTTTGCAGATTTTAGCATAAGATATACTTTTAATTGAAATTTTGACATTTTATTATTCGTACAATTAAAGTCAATCTCTACAATTAAAAATTTAGAGTTCGTTTTTATTTTTAAACAGTGTTATTCTTTCCTGTCATATAATTTCTACTAATAATAAAGATAAGAGTTTATGTGTATGTGTGTTGATACTCTACATGCTACTATACCGTTTGATTTAGAGTTGCAAAATTTGGCCCATATATAATTAGAAGGATAAATATTCGAAGGGTGATATTTTCGAAATTTTAGGTACTTAAATTTACTTTCAAAGTAAATAAATTACATTTTTAATTTGTTTAATTTTACATATTTCAGCATGAGTGATATCATATGCCTTATACAATACATCTTGCCAACATATTTCTAAGGCGCTATTATTTAATACAGGGACTTCAAGTTTGTAATCGATAAGGCATGTTGACATCTTTGTAATAAAATTAACCTTTTTGAATATAAAATAATCAGCGATTCACACAAACGTGGAAACACATTAAAATACAGTCCGTTTACCTTTAATCTTACAAAGACTGCTGGCAATTTGCTTGAAATTTGAGTCTCATTGAACATAAAATGAATTTTTATGGTTGATATTACAGAAGGTAAATTTGTCTCTGCTGAAGGAATTACAACGCAAGATGGAATACAATTAATTTTTAGCATTTGCGGAATTGTTCAAATTTTTTAAAGCATAAGAAAATAATTCAATCTTGTAATGCTAAAATAAAGAATATTCCTCTGATTTGTAAACATTTTTCATCAAAAGCAATCATCTTTAAAACAGTATACGCTTTACCATTCTAGAAATTAATAGAAGATCGAAATTCCAATTTAACTTCGACAGATTTCGTTATGCTATGAAAACTTATTTATTTCCAAGAAATTGCTCTTATACTTTATTGACGATATATGCTGTCACTGATTTTCTCATTGGAGAGATTATGCTCTGAATGTTATGAAAGAGCGAATTGAAGTCATGTAAAAAAATTACTCAAAGCTAGTAAATTAGAAGTAGAATTGATACTTATTAAATAATTCAATTTTGTGAGCCGTTGAAATGAAATCTCTTTTCCTAAATTGGAATCATTTTTTTTTTCATCTAAAGCAGCCAGCTTTAATTTAGTTTCGGATTTTGTTGTTTCCGAAATCAATAGAAAATTGGGAATTTGCGTAGAAGTTCGTTATTAATGAAAAATGTATATGTATATGCCCCTAAAATGTTTTTTAAGGAAATGAAAATTCTATATTCTCTTTTTCATTAGAAAAATTATATTCTACACATAGAATGTGAGGGATCAAGAATTACCTCAGTTGTATCTGCAGGTGGTGTGTCATGGTGGCGTTGGGCTTTCTCAGGAAGCCTTGCAAATTTTTAAAACAATTATAGTTTATTTTACGAACACAAGCACAGCACTAAAATGGATGGTAGACATAAACGCATGTGGAATCTGAAGCATTAAGACTAGTGTCCTTCTTTCAAGCTATCCACAGGAGTACACTGCTAATTCTGAAGACATCTATAGCGCAACAGTGCCACCTATCAGTTTTTGTTGTGACTCATAATATACTGACTTTGAATTAGTTTCGAAAACTTATAAAATGAAAGAAAAGTTCCTTATAAAATTGATATCATATAAAAAGAGAGCTTTTATGAGAATTTGTCTAAGTCATTTTTGCATAGACGAGGTCATAAGAAAAAAAGCTAATTTAGTTACTTAAAATGTTAAGCCAACAAATTTTGTCATAATGCCGAAATAAATGGAAATTGAAAACTATTTTCATATTAAATAAATAGTTTTTTATAATATTTGTCTAAGTAAACATTTCATAGAATGAATAAGTCTTAATGTTTTTTTCCGGAATGGGATTAAAATGCCTGCGATTGCAAAAAATAATATATTAGCTGACAAAATAAAATGCGATAAAAAGTTAATTTTCTTTGGACAATTTTTGTCACTGTGTGTCAAGTCAAAATCAATCTAAGCACCAAAAAGCACTTAACAAATTTTTAGACTTCTAAAAGAAATAATTATTCTATGAAATAAAATAAATAGAAGATTAACTTTGTTGTTTATTCCGAAACAATTCTAAGTTCCTAAAAACTGAAAAAAGTCAAGAAATTTTCAAAGTCCGAAAAAAAAAGATAAGCCAAATCTTTTCATAGTTTCCAGTTTTAGAAGAGAGGCAAGGGGAAGGATGAGAGCGGGACAATCAATCTACAATCAGTTTCTTAATTTTGATCAACTGATACGAAACAAAGCCCAGATATTCTGGAGGTTGATTGGCCTAAAATTACGAAATTGTTGATTGTCAGGAAATAACAATATTCAAAACTTCATTACTCTGCTAAATTTAGTCTCAGAAGATAAAAACCTTTCCTTCTTTGTTAATTTAAAAATTTGTGTTTCAAGAATATTGTTACGGATTTTCCTCAGCCGGGTTCTTTTGATAGTGGGTGTATGGTGTGAGAACATAATCAGCAGGCCTCAGTAAAAAACAACGACGTTTATTTACACAAAGAGACGAACACAAAGAAGACGAATACGGACGACAAATATTTACAGTCGAGACGAACACAGGACAGCAGACATCAGCTCACAAGTAGAAATCGTGCACAGTACACGAAGCTGCCAGACAGAATCCAGCAGGACGGGATCCTCGGAGCTCCGCTCTACGGTCTCTCCAACGGCTGAACTTCTCACTGCCTCTTCTCGTTTTAGCTGCCGACTCACTACTTCTCACAACTGGCTATTACACAAAAGATACGAGAATTTTGTCGATCCGTCCATTAGGAACCGAGATACGCCTGATTAGTCTAGAAGATTCTAGGCTCGACTTAGTACTCTTCCATAGTAGGATTCGGCACACAGCGGTTCAGCACTCGCTCCACGCAACGTTGGCACTCCGCTGTTTCTTCGCTATCCTCTCGAAGACTCGTTACTTGTCGGCGACTCCGACTAGAATTCACGACGACGACCAAAGCTTGAGAGTGCCGGCTTTTTATAATTCCCGGGAGTCGAGCCTAGAATCTTCTAGACTAATCAGGCGTTTCTCGGTTCCTAATGGACGGATCGACAAAATTCTCGAAGTTTGAAGCATCATCCATTTTGTCGCCAAATGGTCGCCAAGTTTGTCACCAAGTTCTGGGATTACTTTCTCGGTATCCGACAGCATCCAATACAGACGACTGTAAAACGGTCTTTCTTATGATGACACTATTCGTGATGGGAAACAAAATTACACGTTTGTAACAATATTATACTGAATATATGATTCATATAACCAAAGGATTGTATAAAATTTAGATCTCATTTTTTTTAGAAAAACATTTATTGTCTAAATCAAAATGAAATATTATTTACGTCTTTTAAATCATTTTAAAAGCAAAAATATAAAACTGAATTTTATGTTAAATCAGGTAAATTTATTTTGAATAATTTTTTAAGATATTGCATAAATTATTAAAAAAATATTCTGTAATAGATATAGGATTTCAATATTGAAAGATTATATTTTCTGTTCTCGAATTTTCAAAAAGCATGTTTTGTTTTAACAACATTTTCCATATGTAAATTTAATACACATAAATTTACATATGGAATTATTAATATTTATTTAATATTTTCCATTAGTGGAAGTTTAATCGATTCCTCTTCAAATTCAAAGAGAGACGATGAGAAATTACAGAGATGCATAATACTATAAACAGAACAGTGTAAGGCTTCAATTCTAGTATGAGTTACATCGCAATTAAAGTTTGAAGCATAAAAATATATTTTAAGAAGCCATTAAGAACAAGTTATACAAGGATTTAATATAAAATTTCAGTGACTATTAGTCCCGGCTAATTAGTTGGTAACCGAAAGCAACCAGTATTTAAATATCAATGGAAATTAGCCTGCATACGTGTTCGTTTTGTACAGGGTAGACTATTTGACCTAGAGCTGCCAGACTTGGCTAAATATCTTGGAAAATAAAAATATGTATGTTCGAAAGTGTTTTTTTTAAATTTAATTAAAAATTAAGCAGCAATTCTATTGGCGTAAGTCAGAAGACAAGAGCAAAATGCAAACACCAGGCAGGAGATTTAAAAATAAATTCTTTAATGAATAAAAATGTCTGCCTCTTGCAGAGTATACAGCTCGAACCAAGTCGATGTCAGTTCTTTTTATTTAAAGTTACAAATATAACAACTTATTGCAATTGATCCGGAAATAGGGTGTATTTCCGGCGACAAAATGATCTAACCAATAAGGTTACTCCTCTGGGACCGATCTCTACTTGATTTAAATATCCAACCATTTCAGTTTTTTTTTTGTTTTTTTTTTTTTTTTTGCGATAACTTTTAAAAATATTGTCAAAAAATTATTTTAAAATTTACAATGTTATTTTTTTAACGCTCAGTTGCCTTAAAATATCTTAGTCTCATTTCAATTATCTTTTATATATACCTAATGTATAAAAACGATTTTTTGTTTGTACGTATTTTATGCGCCGCCGTACCATTCATACGTGAACAAATCAGAGTTATATCAGAGCAGCGAAGCAAGAATTAAGATAAAAATGAGTCAGTCTGTCCACCTTACCTAATCTGTCCACTCTTTACCGATTTAGCTGGAGACAGCAGGAGGAGAAATAAAAATTTTATTCAGTGTGCAGCCCTATACATATAACATATATTTTGTTCATGGCGCCATCTATTGGCACATTGCATATTTAAAACTAACATTTCAACACTCCCACTTTAGTTTTAAATTATACACACAATATTCAGAGTAAACCAGAAACTTGATTAATATACACACAAGTTAACAAACAGATGCCTAAATTATGTTTACAAAACATATACAAAGTAAAACAATCTTGGTTATAAAAATAAAATAATGTAACTGATACTTATATTCACCACATTCTAAAATAATCACATATCAACTTGCATCAGTTACAGTTTTAAACCCCCTGATCGGGCACACAACTCGTGTTTTGCTCGTGGCACAGTTTTTGTTAAAAAATCTGCTGTCATTCTAACAATTGGCATTCGTTCAACAGTAATCTGTCCACTCTTTATCACTTCCCGCACAAAGTGATGTTGGATATTAATATGTTTGCTCCGTGGATGGTACATATTATTTTTACTTAGATTGATGGCACCATTATTATCACAATACACAGTTATTTCATTAACGCGTGCAATTTCCAAGTCGGTCACAATTTTTCTAAGCCACATAGCTTCCTTGGCAGCAGCAGACAGGGCCATGTATTCAGCTTCTGTTGTGCTTGTTGCAACTGTGTGTTGCGTTTTACTAGACCACGACACAGCTCCACCACCTATCATGAAAACATATCCACTTGCAGATCTTCTATCTGCTATGTCACCTCCATAAATGGAGTCACAGTATCCAATAACGTTATCACCATGGTCTTTAATATAGCTGAGCGTGGTTCCTGTGGTCCCTCTAAGGCAGGGATGGGCAAGGCAAACTCCGGCCCGCGGGCCAACTCCGGCCCGCCGGAAGGTTCTATCCGGCCCGCGGATATAATTTTAATTTTGCCAGTCCGAGGCAAATTAAAAGAAATATATATTTATATATTATATATTGATCTCCTTTTCTATTTTGATTAAATATTAGTTTTTTTATTCCTTTTTCTTCAAAGGCCTGGTGGTCTTTTTACTTTCTCTACTTTTGTTCTACAAAACATAAATCGACGGAAATAGCAAGCACAGACATCTTTCAATCGGTAAAGTGTTAAAAGAGGAAGTTCTTTGTTAGTTAAAGCTGTAGACTGGTGCTAACAAGCCTTATCTATTTCTCGGGGAGCAGATATATGGGAATCCAATATAGGCTAATTAGACCTCAAATGTGCGTATTTTAAGCTCCAGCCAGCGGCCTTTACTTTTGATGCGAGTTCTAATATTATTGATTGCATATGGAAAGATTGCGGACATACAGAATCATTGTGAATAGTGGTGAAATTATTGAAAGTATAGCATAGATAGTGCTTGTTTGGGTTATTCGTAAAATATTTCAACTCCAAAATGGTTACTAAAAATGCAAAGTTGATTCAGAGTGCTGTGCTTTTAATGATGAATGAACCGCAAAATATTTTTTTACAGTTGTAAAAGATAAACCAGTGTGTCTCATCTGCAATGAAGCTGTAGCAGTCTTCAAAGAATATGACATTTCCCATCATTTTACATCTAAGCATAAGAATTTCAATTACGAAGCAATGTCCAAATATGAAAGAAAACAAAATGCAGAAAGACCTTGTAAAAATTATCAGGCCGATAAAAAATTTTCAAGAAGGTAAACACTATCCAAGAAGCAGCTACATGTGCAAGTTACAATGTAACATACAATATTGCTTAAAATAATAAAGCTCTCAGTGAGGGGGGAGTTTGTTAAACAACGCATGTCCCAAGTTTGTGATGTTTTATGTCCAGACAGGAAAAATAATTTTGAGACTGTAAGCTTATCTCGAAAAACGATGACTTCTAGAATCGAAGCCATCGATAAAAATTTGACATCACAATTATAGTCAAAGATTGGCCACTTTAAAATTTGCTCCATAGCTATGGATGAAAGCACTGATATAAATGATACTGCTCAATGAGTATCATTTATAAGAGGTGTTGATGATAACTTGAAATTACCGAGGAACTGACGTGAATGCGTTCTTTAAAGGGAACTACAAAAGGATGTGACATTTTTCGTGAATTTCAGGAAGGGTTTTTAACTTTAAAAGTGTCTATAACAAATATATGTAATATTACGACCGATGGAGTACCAAATATGACAGGAAAAAAATCTGGATTTCTTGGACTCATTATTCCGGGAACAATGTTGTTTTTCTACATTGTATTATACATCAAGATTCTCTATGTAAATCTGCATTGAACATGAAATCCATGCTTGATGCAGTCGTAAAGCTTGAAAATACTTTTCAATCTCGTGGGCTTACTCACAGAAAATTTCGAGATTTTCTTCAGTACGTGCAATTTTAATATTCTGATGTACTCTATTACATGAAAGTAAGATGAATTAGAGCAGGATGTGTTTTCGAGTGAGTTTGGCAGCTGAAAGGCGACATTGTGACATTCTTCCATTAGAAACAGTGTTCTGCGGAGTGCTAAATGTTAGAAGATACAGAATGGCTTTCGGACTTTGCATTTTCCATAGATCTTCTTTATCATATGGGCAACTTGAATGTCAAGATGCTAGGGAAAAATCAATCTATTGACGATATCTGGACGATATTTTATACATTTTTACCATGCCTTTCAACGTAAATTGTGAAGCAGTGAGGTCAGATTTGCAGCTTGAATGAATTGAGTTGCAATCTAACTATCATCTGAAGCAGTTGCTTCTAAATATACAAAAGTTAGAGTTTTAAAAATCATTATAGAAATGAAGTTTCCTAAATTTAATGTCTCACGCCCAGAAAATAAGTGCTATGTTTGTTTTCATCTTATATATGTGAGCAAGTGTTTTCAACTATAAACCTTAGAAAAAATTATTTCAAAAGTAGGCTGATAGATGAGCATTGAGCCTCGTTCCTTAGAATCAGAAATCGCAACTTCACTCATCCGATTAACATATTGAAATTGCAAAACTTGTATGTTGTTTTTAAAATTTTAGAAAAATTTATCTTGGCCCGCCAAACTTTTTTTTCCCGATTGTTTGACCCGCGACAGAAAAAGGTTGCCCATCCCCGCTCTAAGGTATCTCATGATACGCTTTATAGCAGTCTAGTGTGTTTTGCTAGGACTGTTACAGAACTGGCACATTAAATTCAATGCAAAACTTATATCTGACCGAGTTGCCTCAGCAGCATAAAGGAGGCTTCCAACTGCCACTTGAAATGGAATTTTTCTCAAATCCTCCTTACTATTTGTAAATTTATTTAATGAACTATTACTGTCCAGAGGTGTTGTGACAGGATGTGACTCATGCATGCAGTACTTGCGAAGCATACTCTCTAAATACTGAGTTTGATACAGGCTAATAGACCCATTTTTCCTATCGCGTTCAATTTTAATCCCTAAGCAATAATTTGCGGTACCTAAATCTTTCATTTCAAATCTCCTTCTAAGTTCATCTTTAACCCCATTTTTAAGCTTTACAGAATTGCTAAAAATTAGCAAATCATCAACATAAATGGTTACTATAACTAGATCATTATTTTGATCTCTTTTAATAAAGGCGCAACTATCTAAGGAACTTTGTCCTAATCTCATTTCAACCAAAGCCTGCCACTTTGTTTTAAGCCACCTAATGCTTTATTTAGTTTTAGAACCTTCTCTTCAAGATTTTTACCACAGTATTCATTAAAACCCTCCGGTATTTTCATATAAATTTCCTCATCTAAGGTTCCTTGCACAAAAGCCATAACTGCATCCGTTTGATCAATTTCCCAATCATAAATAGCTGCATATGCTAAAAAAACTCTTAATGTAACATAACGAACAACTGGTGAGAATGTTTCATTATAATCTATCCCTCAATCTGTGAGAAGCCCTTAGCTACCAACCGACTTTTATACCTTTCCACCTCACCCTTGAAGTTTTTCTTAATTTCAAACACCCATTTAAAGTTTTTATTTTTAGGCTGGTCTACAATTTCACATGTTTTATTTTTTATATGATCCAATATAGTTTCAGTTATAGAGACTTTCCAATGATTCCCATCAGGACCATTCAATGCCCCATCGATTTTTTTAGGTTCTAGACAACAATAATTTATCATTGCTGCCAAAGCTTTTACATAACACATACGATTTAACCTTTAACTGGGGGCATGCGGTCTGTGAGATCGCTAGCGATGAATTTTTCGGTCACCCCTATTCTATTTTTAGCTCAATTGAATGGATTGACCCTGTAGCTTCCTGTTTTGTGACCTTAAAGACACGTGCACTTTTTCAACCGATTTCAGCGGATGCTTTTTAAAATAATTCAGTTATTTCTTTGACTGCGGTCTCTAAGACCACACCTGCCTGTTAGTGCCCCAGTGATAAACAAGGCTTTGCAGACCGTGCTAACACTTGGGCCCCGAAATATCATCCAATTTACTGATCTTGTTATGAAGCAGTGCTTCAGACACTTTTAAATGAAGTAGAAAGTAATTTTAGTGATAAGGATAATTGTACAGAAGAGTGTTTCGATGAAAGTTCGCATTCAACTGATTCTGATTTGTATGTTCAAACATCATTAAATTTTCTAGTAATAATGCATTTTGAAAAAAATTATAAAATATATTAATATACCAAGAGATATATAAACAGAATTTATAGGTTGATTTTTATACTAATTCTTACCTTATATGTTTAAAATGTCATAGAAAACTGTGCTATAAAAGTCACACAACCCAATAAAAAAAGGTCCAATTTTACCCATTGTCAATTTTTGTTTATTTTTCATATAATTTTTGAATTTTACATTATATTGTCTTCTATATACCCTCATATACTGTAAAAATAAATAAAAAGTAATATGTTTATAATTAAAGTAAAATATAATAAAAGTAAAATTAAAAAGTAATATGCTTTTTCAAGAATATTATTTATTGTAAAATGTAATTTGAGAAGGAAATGTATGTTCCCACTTATTTACTTTTTTCAATGAAAATATATTTTGAAATTTTTTTTAACATATCTATATATCAAGAAAAATGTCTGCAAAATATATTGGCAGTTTTTCATACTAATACATTCATTAGAAAATTTAATTTGAGTGTAAATGAAATGAGGTCTCGTAGACCGCACCTCCCCAGTTAAGCCCTAAAATTTCACCTCCCCAGTTAAGGGTTAAATTTGGCATTTGCAAATCTGACATACCATTCATATCAAAATCCTAATAACTATTTGGAATTTTTGTCTCTCTGTATGGACGAGTCAATACAGATAGAAAATTATCAACTCAATTTCTATATTTGTGTTATTATCAATAGCTTTATCCCTAAGAGAAATAACATTATCTGGCAAGTCAGTTTCAGCATTATCATTTCCTAACCCTTCTGTTTCATTATTGGAATGATTATTAGTCTCATTGTCTGAAGAACTAGTTATACTCCCACTGAATAAAGAGTCATCATAAAATTCGGGTTTACCACCATTCGTTAGATTATACATTTGATTTTCTAAAAAATGTGCATATCGCGCATTTATTATTTCATTAGTTACAGGATCTATCACCTTTTCTGTCTTGGCAATACCCAATGCACAACATTTCCCTTGCCTTAGCATCCCATTTTTCATAAAATGTCATACCTGCAACTGCCACTGTAGGGGAAACATTTTTACAATGATTCGAACAGCTTCTGCTCAATATTTTCGATCAAGATGAGCATTAGTTAACATTGATCAACAAGAGGTCTATTATTCCTCTCAGCTACCCCCATTTGCTCAGGTGCAAGTGGAATAGATTTTTGATGCTGCACCCCTTTCGATTCTGGGTGTTTCATCATCTCATTATTTATGTATTCTGTTCCATTATCTGAACTCAATAAATACCTTAACTGACCTGCCAGTTTGTTTCTCAACACGCCACTGAAATATCCTGAATTTCTCAAACACTTCTGATTTATGTTTTTAAAAATAGACGAAAGTCATTCGTGACAAGTCATCAATGAAAGAAATGAAATATTGAGAACCACCAATTGGTGCGACATTCATTGGCCCACATACATCAGTATGCACAATACCCTATACTTCTTTGGCACATTTATCTTTTCCCTTAGAAAATGGCTGCTTATGCATCTTGCCCTTGATGCAGGAAGTACAATCAGGCAATTCTTCTTTAAAAGTAAAGCCTTCGACCATATTCTTCAGCTTTGTCATTCCCCCTTTGCTTAAGTGACCTACTCTTTTATGCGATAAATCATTTGAAACATTGTGAGTTATCAAGGCCCATTCACTGCTTATATCTAGTGAATATAAATTGTCACCGACACCTGACCCACTAGCAACTAAATGCTTGTTTTTATAGACCAAACACCTTTTTCTAGTAAACGAACTAATCATTCCAAAAGTTTTATTTAGATACTTAATAGACAATAAATTAGCTGTTAACTTGGGTACATGCAAGACATTACTAAAAGTTACATGCACTTTCTCTCCATTTCGAGACAAGAGGAAAGTTACATTACCAACGCCCTCAACTTATATCACTGAACTCCTAGTTTTAATTAATTTTACACTAGGCTTAGTATAGTAGTCAATTAATTCCTTGTCTGGAGTCATGTGATACGAAGCACAAGTATCCATAAACCAAACATTAGGATCTGGATTAGAGCTGGCAACATACGCATTTGCCATGTAAGCTTCCTCCCTCTTTAGCTGTTTTGTCTAGAAACTGTGGTGAAAAGCTTATAAGCCAGCTAACAGCTACGAGACACAAGCAATTGCTTTTGTCTTGTGGTCTTGTTACTCGGTTGCGAACCACAAGGTCCCAGGTTGTATCTCCACTCATAACAATCCGCCACATTGGTGACCTCGGACGATGAACTTTCAACCTTCGTACAGCTGTTGTGGCGACATCTACTCACAGCAACCCAAACTCGTCAAATTCACTTAACGCTGTAGCAAAAAGTCGTCAGACTCACTTTAAGCAGCAACACAAAGCCGTCAGACTCACTTGGCGCAACAGTATTAGCAACCACAGTCAGTCTTTTGTCGAGTATTATGCCTAGATATTTTGTTTTATCCCTCCATTGTATATTTCTTCTGCATAGTTTTGGTGGGTCGGGGATATTTCTCTTTCTCGAAAATTAGACAGCCTGGCACTTGTTCGTGTTCATCTTAACCTTCCACCTGATTAACCATTTGCCTAGCTTGTCCAGATAGTTGTTAATTTCTTTCATGATGTTAATGAATTCACCGGTACTCATGATGGCAGTGTCATCGGCGAATAGACATAATTGAGTCTGGCAGTTCCTGGGGCTGGGAATATCATTGATGTATATATTGAACAGTATTGGTCCATTCCCTGTACTACTCCAGCTTCAATTACTCGTTCTGAGGAGAGATTTCTTCCTACTCGAACGGTAAAGTGCCTTCCTCGTAGATATGTAGCCATGTGCCTGATAATGCTACCAGGGATAAGCATTTTTATCAGTTTGTATAATAGATCGTCTGTCCAGACCCTGTTAAACGCCTTAGCGACGTCCAGAAACACTTCTCCGATGTCCCAGTCCTCATCCATCCCTTCTCTAATTATTTCTGTGATTCTCAGCAGTTGCTGTACTGTAGATAATTTTTTCCTAAATCCAAATTGATAAGGAGTGAGGTGGTTTTCAGTGGTTAAGGTGATTCTTTTAAGTACCACAGCTTCTGCTACTTGACTGAGAGAAGATAGTAAACTTATGAGTCTGTAACTGCTTGGGTCTTGTGGGGTTTTTCCTGGTTTGAGTATGGAAAATATTGTTGTTGCCTTCCGTGCATTTGGGAAATATTGTAGCTCTAGGATAGCATTAATTATTTCAGTTAGTCTGATTTTTGATTTTATTGGTATCCTTTTAGTCATTTTAATGGAAATGTTTTCTAGTCCGGGGCTTTTTCCTTCCTTGAATTTATTTATTATTTCTATTATTTCCGATGGTTTGCATTCTTCTGTTGCTTCTCAATATTTTTTATTAAAAAATTTATCTAGCCTTTTTTTTGAGAATATAAACAGTGGGGGGGAGGAGGTCATTTTCTTTAAATTGCCTTTCATAGATGTCTGCGATTGCACCCGCCTTCTCCTGATCTGTGTATATTATGGTGTTTTTTGCTCGTAGGGGGGGGTATTCTATTGTGATTTTTGGTATAAGCTTTAATTTGCCACCAGATGGACTTATCGACTTGGTTTAAGTTTTCTATTTTGCTTTGCTCTCTTTTTTGGTATGCTATTTCTTGTATTTTCTTTAAATAATTTTGGGCTCTATTGTATATGTTTTTATCATTAGGGTTTCTACTAGTTTGGTAAATTTTCCTTTATCTATTTTATTCAGTGAGCAGCTCTATATACATATTATATATATACATATTGCTCATATATATATAT
>JAPMOR010104843.1:1070336-1093939 GCA_026543865.1 Argiope aurantia
GCATTAATGACATATTCTGGCGTGCAATTTCCGTTATTTACTGCAGTAAATCTGGAAGGTCGTGCTGCAAGAAAACAAGGTATTTTGCTCCACTGAGGCTTCGGGCCCTGCATTTGGCCTCGTTATTTTGAAGGATACTGTCTCCCGCAACAACCGTCTATTAATATTTGCAAAGGTGCTATGGTGTGGACAACGCCTACTTGAATATTGCTATTCTTTGTGCTAGCCATCCATTACCATCCACTCGGTCGTAAATTAAATGCATATCCGCATATTCGTCGTTCTTGAAATCTGACATGTTTGCGAATGAAACTTATCGACTATCAATTCTGCACTGCTCTTTATTGAATACAAGCTGCTTTTATATTCCTTGAACCATCAATTCTGCAATGCTCGCTGCTTTTATATTCCTCGAACGCATGGAAAATTTAGATAAGAGAAAGCTTCTTCTTCTGGACTACCTTGTTCCAAATCCTCGCATTCAAAGGGCCATTCTCTTCGCCAGGCTAATTGTCTCTTTGATGTCTGTTTTTGCGATTTTCACAGAATAAACATCTCCTTCGACCCTATATTTTATGATAATTTTTCATCTCATTAATGCCTACTAAATGTTGATTCGTTATCCTCTTGATGCCTACTATCATCCGTATGAATTTGTCGGTCGAATTCGGCAACACCCTCTCTCTCTCTCTCTCTATCTATCGGTCTATCTATTTGTATATCTGTCTATCTATCTATCTATTTATATATATATATATACATGCAGCATCAATTAAATAAAAAATGTGGAATAAGAGAATATTTTAGAATGAAGTTAATATGGGCTAAATTAAGATAAAAATTAGGAAATCAACTAAATTTAAATTACATTTATAAATATCGTTAAAATTTGCCCTCCATCCCAAGATGTGGAAGTGCGTCGGAGCCTCTTGACACACCTTACAGTGGTGGCCAAGTAAGAAATGTAAATTTAAATGCATATTAAAAGTGATATCTAAATTTCCTCTACCTTTACAATGATACAGAAATCTATTTCGATAAAGAAATTGGATATGAACATATGGAAATTGAGAAAATATTAGGTAAACTCAAATAATCAACCATACTAACAAAATAATAATAAAAAAATATGTAATGTAAAAATAATTTTCTGCAGATACTCAGCTGATGAACTTAGTTTGATGTGGACAGTCTTGCCTCTATTATTCTTAAATACTGGGAAATTTGAATCAACAAAATTGCCAAATTAGAAATATAATATTAAATAATTAAATAAAATATCAATGTAATTGTGATTTCACCCAAATGAAATATCAATATAATTGTGATTTTAAATAAGGTATTTGGAACTGAAAATAATAAACATAAGATTCAAAGATTTCGTATAAAAAACTTGTAAATTAATGTAATGTCGACGTCCAGGCCTAGGGGTAGCCCGTCTTCCCCGTGTTCTGAGCATCCTGGTTTTGAATCCTGGTTCGGGCATGGCTGTTCTTGAACCTGTGTTTTCCGCACAGGTGGTGGAGGCGGTCGCCTCGTGCGTGCTCCAGATTCAAAGGTGCCTCAAAATCAATTTCAACACAAATTGTGGTGCTGAATCGACGGAAATTTTTCTCTTTTCGCAGTCTCCCCTTCAATCGGGTTGGCAGAATTCTCTCCTCTCACTTTTTATTAAAAAAATAAAATGAATGAATAAAAAGCCAAATGAAACGTTGGGTGGGATAAGCACTGATGGAAATGCGGAAGTGGATAAGATACAAATATGACGAAAAATGATATTATTAAATCAGCAATCTATATATTGAAAATAACAAGGAAAAAAATGAACCGGTCACTCAGCCTCAACCGTTGGTTCGATTTCGTCAATTTCTATTTCACATAAAAGATCACGATCCTTAGATAAGTCATCAATGATCGCCTTCCCCACCACCACCTCATTTCGAGAGTTATTGCAAAACACAATACCCCAGACCAATTGCATCCGTTTTATTCGTCAATTCATTTTTACGCATTGTAAGCATGGCTACTCAGCCCTGTATTTATTGCATTAAAATGTTATCTTCATTTATTGTGGTAAAATGCAATTGACCAAAGTTAGCTGATATGGTTTCAATTATGGTTATTAATAAGGTGGGATAACGGCTGATGGCCGAAGGCTTCTAAGTCAAAAGCATAGAAAGAATACCTATGAATCTTTTTTTATCCACTGAAAGAGATATGAGTTTATAAGATATAAATTTAATATTAAGTTTGATAATGATTATTAATTCATTTACATCAATCTTTGGATTCGTGTGGTATAACGTGATTTTTCTTTTTCTCTAGAATCAGAGTTGTTAGAATTGAGGGAATTGTCACTCCCTCAGAAAAAAAAAGTGCCATCGTCGCTCAAATCGGATACTTCTGTTTTCAGCAACGTCAGATAACTTAAATTAATGAGAATAATATCACATTTTTTTTTAATGAGTGGAGATTTTCTAAATGTGGTAAGTTACAAACAGAAATTAATATTTAAAGTAGAACGTTTTTATTGTTTTTTAGTTTTCCCCAAATTGAAATATAGCAGGAAATCATGACAAATTTTTATGACCAGTTAGCAGAGATCTATTTTCTATTCTAAAATATTCAAAAACTATTTGCGGAATAGTGCGAGTCAAATGTCTAATTTATTTATTAAAAATGGGGCTATCAAAAAAATTTACAAAATTTCTCTTAATTAAAAGCAAGAATGTCATATTTTAATATTTTGATGTCTTTCAATATTCGTTTTTATGTTTGTAAAATTTTACTGCCGATTTTCTTTATTTATTTTATTACCATATCAAATGTATGAATTTAATGCAACTCGATATGCATGTATGTACCTTTTTCTAAAATTTTATTTATTATTTGGCTTCAATATTTCTATTATTTTCTTTCAAAAATGCTTATTTAGCTTTACACTCTTTATCAGAAAACATCCTAGAATATAGAATATGCCATTTAATCTTTGGGTTATAGAAAGTTGACAATGCTTAATTCAGTTCAGATAAAATATAATATTTTCTCTTGATAGTCCTCTGATAGTTAAAATAAAATTTATTATAATTTAGAAAAAATAGTAATTTATGAACTCAAGCCCATTTTTACTTACTCGCTTTACAAAATATATAAAGAGAAAGTAATGTCATCGACGAAAAATTCGAACTCGAGATTTTGATAATCTCAACATTTCAGATTCCCCTGCGTCTGATAAGCACTGTTTGAGAATTATGCCTGTGAACACAATAGCTCAAAAACGCCTCGAGATGAACTTTAGCGTGTGATCTTTACACCGAACAGGCACATTTCTATCAAATACCCGGCATGAAGTGTGTCCGCTTGTTGTCCGAGCACGAGTGAACACCATAACTGCAAAACATAAGTGGCTATACGAATAAAATTTGGTACGCAAAGACCAAAATATTGTTATTGTATTTTTACTTATTAGTGGTTTTTCTTCTAATTGGTTGTTTTGTATTTTCCTTTCTGTAAAAATGGTATATCTCTTAGGCCTAATTTCAGGGGATTTTCGGGTCACGAAGGAATCATTATTAGACGTAATGTCTGAATTTCCTTAACAGAAAAAATCCCTTTTTTGAATCCCTGCCTGAGGGTGACCCTTGAAAAAGTCTTCAGGCCGGATTCTTCCTTTTTTAATCTTTTTTTAATATTTTTTATTTGGTTTATTTGTTTTTCCATTTAACTTGATTTTTATACTTTTGTATCAGTTCATCTGTGTTTTAGAAGTAGCTGCATTTGCGCTCTCTAAATACTATGAAGTTTTTACCTGTTCCATTTTTGGTTTTGTTTGAATAGATAATATATTTTTGTTGCGATTTTGAAATTGTTTTGCTTTCGTTTTCATTTTAGTTTAGTTTTCAAACTATTTCTTGCTTTAGATTGGTTACTTATATATATATATATATATATATATATATATATATATATATATGTAATTAATCTATGCTCTAAAATAATTTCTTAATCGGTCGTGCTCTGACTTCATTGTATCTTTAAATTCTGAGTTGCGGGAATTGTTATTTTTTCCAATGAATCAAAACTCTGCATCGGCAGATTCTTTTCTAAAACTACATAAGTTCAGAATACTTTCTCATGGCCTCTCGTTCCTGCTTTCTGCCTTCCTATTCATATGCTATAGAGTGTTTACCAAGGCTTGGATGAAGAATCTGGATAATGTATAAAAATCGAACTATTACCTTGAAGTTGTGAAGAAAAAAAATCTATAGGAAGCTCAAAGACTGTTACTTCTATTGATGCATTTATAGAATAATTCAATAGTATAAAGCCATTAAAAACACATAGTATTAAAATTATGTCGATAAAATTATATTAATTGTACAAATGAAGATGAATAAAAGTTAAAGATGCATTAAAGAATATATAGGAATTCTCTTCAAATTATACAATTATATTTGAAAATAAGCATGACAGTAAAATTAAAAACTCAAATTAGTTTAGTTCATGTTACTTTTTTTGCCATAGAGTTTACTAAAGAGGAGGCCTCAAAATATTTCTGTGACTGTCGCTTCATATTGTCAAAATCCGCCACTGTCTACGAGGTATGTGAAAGAGTCTTCCCCCTGTAAAAAGGGACTGTGCAAACGAATGTATGAGTGTCATCTTCATATGAGCTAGAAGTCAGACTTCTGCTCTCAGGTGCTCAGGGGTATTTATCCTCAGAAGCTACCCCCCCCCCTTTCCGTTGTAACGTGAATACGACGGAACATCATCATCATCAAATGAATGCAATAATCATAAGATTCAAAATACTCTTATAATGAATATTTGGGTAAAAAAAGTTTGTATTTGAAAACTTGAGTGTATTTTGACATAAGAGATAACAGAAGATAACATACTAGAAAAAAACTCAAGTACTTCCTCCTTCAAGTATACAGGATCCAAGTAAACAGAAGGAGAGTGCCCTCACAAGACCTGTATACCAATAACTCTCTCATGTTACTGGAACTGGCCCAGCTCCACCTCAGGCACGTGACGATACCGGGAGTACGCCACAGCATCCGTCAACTCATGAACCTGAACATTCTGCTACTGGGAATAGCGTTTCCAATAGCCATGTAAGTCTTCATTTCCGACAACCTCTCTAATCGGTCCTCTCCTTCTCTTGCAATACCTGTCTAAACGACAACAGAAGAGTGGGGACCATTCTCCATATCCTCTTCCCGATCCGCGACCGATTTACCTGCACTAAGCAGAAATGCCGCTCGTCTGGGTCCTCTGAGAAGACCTAGAACTCCATGAAAGAATTCGTCACCCGCCATCTTCGAGAGGAGCGTCACATTATTTCTAAGTCAACTTGCTGGTGCTTCATCTGCCAATCGAAAATTCATCAGAATCCTAGCGAGCACTTTTGAATCGCCAGCCAGACCATTGACAAATCCTCCAACTCTGAGGACTATCAGTGCGATGTCTGAAACTTTGCCTGTGACATTTGGGTTGGAATGAACAATCATATTTTCAGCCACAGAAGAGACGACGTCCTGCAAAGTGGTCTGCAACTTAATGTTAAGAAAACTAGGCCTAGGCGCTGTGACAGAAGAGGTTAGCGCAACCAAAGTCTTCATGAGTTCGACCAGAATATTACGGACCAAGTTGCCTCTCTCGCATCAGAACCCCTTCCGAATGCACCTCCACTGACGCTCTCCCTCATGGCTGATTAGGACCAGTCCCTGTTTTCTCACATTTTGAGAGAATTCGATTCCCTTGAGCTAGATGACATATCGGAAAGCAACTTCCAGTCGTTCTGAAAACTGGTTCAACAAGTAGTGAATGAGGTGATGAATCATTTGTTCAAAAATGCTGAAATCAATTGAGAAACTCCTCCTCCTAGGAACTTTCTAGACGCTCAAGATCCTGCAGCCATCCAGAAGCTCTTCCGAAGGAATAGACGTAGGGCCATCAGGCTTATTAATGGTAAAGAGGAGAAAATGTATTCAATCGACATCGACTCCCTGCTCCAGTACTTCTCTGAAGCCTTGTCCGCCAAGATGTCAGACCCCTCTTTTTACGATCAGTGCACAGAAGAAGAGACGTCCACTTCTCGAGCGTCCCTTCACTGCGACAGAGGTCCTACGCAAGTCCAAGACTGCAGAAAACTCTGCCCCTGTCCCAGACAGGTTGACATATCACCATTGGAGGTCTGCCGATCCGACAGTAAAGACATTCACCATGATATTCAGTCTGTGTCTGATATTTAATTCCTCCCGACAGGAAAGAACCTGCTATTGAAGAAAGTGCGCATCTTCAGCTCCTCATCCTACCCGAGTTGGATGTAAGGCAAAAAAGAGGAGCTGGGGATAGAATCACCCAAGCAGCCGGAGGACACACCGGATCATCCCATAGTCCGGAGAGATTTATTAAAAACCAAGAAATGTTACAGGCATTGCCCCAAACATGAGCAGTATTTATTTACATAAAAGAAGGCATGATAAAAAAAATGTTTTCCAGTAACAGGGCTGTACCCATCTTGCGATGGGAAGAGGGAGAGCAAGCATGAAGAGATTAAAATACATTGAAAATAAAACTTATAAAGGACCCATTTAAAAAATAACAACAAAAATGCTGCCAAGCGCTTCTAGTCGCGGCGGGCTGTGGAGGATGGGGCTACACTCGCCGCGTGCAACGCGACTAACTCCGAATAACTTAGGTAATTTTGTTGTCAGTTATTGTAGATTTAAGAAGTGTATTAGTGATTTATTGTTCCACCTTTTCTGTGTTGTTCTAATTTTACTTTTCAGCTGAGGGCTATTCATACTTGGAGATTCCGCAGAAGCTCTATTGTGCCGGTACGCAGGTTTGACGGTTATTTTGTGTATTTTGTAGAGTTTAATTAAGTTTTAAAGTTTTTATAAGGACTCTTAACTTCATTTCATCATTCACCTCATCCAACATCACTGCCCCTTAATGTTTAAGCTTATTGTTGTTTTTAAATTAATTTTAATTTTCTTTTTATTTTAATAGGTAGGACGAGAAAGAGATCCGTTGGGGGCCCTCAAAACGGAGTAAATTGGTATTTTTTATTTATTTATAACTTACTAATTGATTAAATCAACATAATAACTTAACCCCCGGCCGGCCAGTTGAGGCTGGCTTTTTTTTTAATAAAAAGTTTGTTGTCCTGTGTTCCGTTTGGTTGAAAACTTAAATCCTGTGTCTCATGTGTTCCAAATAGTGAAAAACCTAAGTCCATCGAATGGTAAAAGATGGAAAAGCACATCACCATGCAGCCAAAATTCGTTACATTAAAAGATATCTTGAAAGTATTAAAAGATGCAACGGTTATTTAAAGTAAAATCTCTTAGCTAAAACAAACAAAAGGACGAGCACATCAAACAAACACAAACGCGAAGTTTAGAACAACAAAACCATGTACAAAGTAACTAAAGTCAAATACATAAAACACACACTAAAATGCAACACATTATAAGAAATTTAAAAAACTCACAGATTGGGTAAAAGATACGATAAAATGGGTTTCGAGTAAGACCAAGATGAAAATGTCAACAGTTGGGTAAAAAGGTTTAAGTTAGAATCTAATTCAATTAAAATTATATTGGCTGAAATTGGTATGAAGTTAAAAATATATGCTACATGTGTTCTAAGGGGTAGAGGGGGGTAGAAGAATAGGAAAGATTACGATGTTTGTTAGAAACGAGCGAATAGAGGGATCATGTGGAACTAAGCAGCCTTAAGAATATGTTGGTATATTAAGTAACCAATCTAAAGTAAGAAATATTTTCAAAACGAAACGAAATAGTTTCGGAATCGCAACTAAAAATTATTTCTTATTCAAACTAAAACAAAAAAGGAACAGGAAAAACTTCATAGTATTTAGAGAGCGCAAATGCAGCTACTTCTAAAACACAGATGAACTGATACAAAAGTATAAAAATCAAGTTAATAGGAAAAACAAATGAACCAAATAAAAAAGAATTGGTATATTAATATGTGTATGGACGAAGGATCCTGTATTAACCTCATAAGCAGTGGAGAGCGGCGTGTAAGTACTAAAACCAATAAAAACGTAAAAATCTAAAGACTAAAAATAGATATAGTAAATTTTAAAATGTATAAAAACAATCAATAGTCCATTTATAAAATGATGGTGGTAAAGTATGATTTGAAGAATTAACTGAATATGAAGTTATAAGATTATGAAAATAATTAAAATCTTTAAAAAGATAAAATAGTAGGTATTGTGATAAAAACATGATAAAAAAAGTAAAACTAAAGTGATAAAAACATTCAATGACATTAAAAAGTCTTAAAAGTATATTCGGTGGTGGTGAGAGAGAGCGGGACTGGTGTCGAAATAGATAAATTAAAAGAATAAAAACAAGTTAGATAAAATATTCGTGTGAAAACTTTTTATTAATTAGACGGCTCTGTAGAAAAATCCATTTATCTATCCGGCCCCGTTTCGACACCACCAACCACGCAGCTCGTAAGCGAGATCGGCGGTGGGCCGGGAAGCTCCGGATCCTGAAGGGAGGAATATGTCCATCATGGACGAGATTTTTATTAAATGGAGGCAAGAGAAGAATGTTATCAATTTAGTCGGGCCGCATGCAAATTTGTCTTAAGATAAAAACAGATCTTAATCATTATAGAATTAATCAGTCCCACCCTGGTGTCGCCTGGTGGGTGAGTCCCTCACCGATTTTTGCAATTACTCTGGCAAGCTTAGCCATAGCGATTTTGTCACGCAGTAGATATTTAAACCAAGCTCTCCTATGAGGAGACGAGGGCTGTACCAGATAGAAATTTTTGGTGTGAGTGCAGTTGACCCGCATCTCCGATTTCTTGGTAGATACAAAGAGGAGAACCTAGTTTTTTGAAGCGATGAAGATATGCTGGGTAGGACCCACTTAAGAACTTATCCTTAACACTTACACTTAAGTGTTTTATTATTCATTAGGAACCTTACATCCACCTTATCTAGGTATTTCCTGACACGGATTCCGGAGGGGAAATCATAACTGGTCCAGTATTCACTCCACTCCTCCTCAATAAAGGATTAAATCTTTATTTTTAGATATGAGTAGAAGGCCGGAATATCAAATGCCTCCCCGGCCGTTGTGACCTCCTTAGCATGAAATACCAGCGTGGGCCTTAACCCATTTAAAACCGTTCTTTCCTTTTGCTGAAATAATTTTGGCGAACGAATTTTGATCTGGAATAGTGGCTATCCAAGGCAGCAACCGAGGAGAAGTTGTCGGTATGAGTGTTTGTGGACGTGTTCTCACAGACAGCCCAGTCGGCCGCAAAGCCAATGGCGGCTAGCTCACCGCGAATCCAGTTGAGTTTTCAAGTCTGGATCCATCGGTATAAATTTCGTACTCAGTGCCGCGGATAGTCTCATTAAGGAAAACCACCCTCTGGTCGGCCGGGATATTTTTGATTAAAATATTTTTGTCTAAAGTGACGTTGCCAATAAAAGTATTAAAATGAGAGGAGCTGAGTATCCCAAGTCTGGAATCGAATGCGTTCGGCTTTGGCCACGACGTGCAGGAGGGAATACCTGTAATAACATTCAATAAGTTGGTGGATTTAGTTCTTTACGCCCGGGTGAATCGCAAGAGAAAAATCCTTTGCATGGTATGAAACCTAGAAATTTGTGTTTTGGTTAAGATTTCGCCCCAAATTCTAGAACCACAGAGCAAGGCCTTTTCTACAACTGCATTTACCAGAATTTAATAATTTTATTATCTAGACTACTGTTGGATTTTATCATCCTATTAAAATTAGATTTTAAACTTAGGGCCTTTTCAGTTAAAGTTAAAATGTGAGAGGCTCATGTAAGTTTATTGTCGATGTTTATTTCCATTATCTTCAGGCTGTCATTAATTGCTATGGAGTTGCCATTAATAAGGTAAATAGGCCTTCGATTCAGGGTAATGGTGTTTCTTTTCGATAAACTTCGGGGGACAGTGCTTCTAAAAATAACAGCCTGAAACTTTTCAGCAGAGAATTTAAATTTCAGATGGGTTAATTTGCCGTGTACGGTTGCCAAAGTATTGTCAACGTTACTAGATAAAATATGAGACTTTCGACCATCGACAACGGATAACAGGTTATCAGCAAAATCTTGTATGTGTACTTCCGGAGTATTTAAATTAAGTAAATTATTAATGTATATATTCTATATGGTGGGGACAATAACTGAATCCTGTGGGCATCCTATGCAACACCACCTCGTTGAATTTAAAATTTCCTTCACGAAAGATATTTTTCTTTCTGTTAAGTAAAAATATATAAAATTGCTATAAAATTTTGGAATCCGGATAATGGCCAGGATGTCGAAGAGTATCGAAAAGTTCATATAGTCAAATGCTGATTTGATGTCCAGAGAGTTGAGGGCCATGTGCTCTCACAGGACGAGAGATTTGATTGTGTTAATTAGGTTGTGTATAGCCAGATCGCTACTGCGGCTTTCTCTAAATCCAAATTGGTTATTATGAATGATTTGGTTAAGATCTAGCCATCGATTCAATTTTAGTAAAAAGGCTCGATCAAGAATTTTGCCCAGCGTTGACAAAAGACATACCAATCAGTAAGAGGAACACAAGGTCCTTACCATTTTTTAAGTAAAAAGAAGACCCTGCCATTCCTAAGGCACTCCGGAAAGTAATTACGGTAAAAACGTAGATTGAAAAGCTGGAGTATAAAGTCCTTGTCTAGATTAAAAACTACTCTCCACATGCGATAATTGATTTTGTCGAGTCCCGGGGCTTTGCCGCCTTTCAGGCTCCCGAAAACATAGGATCTAGAATATCGAGAGCCTCCGAGTTGTCAGGGATTATGTTATAATTAAAATTATCGTTATTGGTTTTGTCTGGCAAAAAAATGATCCATAATACAATTGTTTTTGTCTTTTAATTGCGTATTAGAATCATTATTCGAGTTGATGGAGATGCTATTAGGTGATGATGATTTGTTAAAAATAAGTTTAAATAAAAACCCGAACTTTTCATTATAGTTAGTGCATAGTTTTTTCCAGGCTACCCTTTTAATTGTCAATAAAAGTTTTTTGTAGGCGGCCCTTTCCTTACGATAGTTAATCCCCGAGACGAGTATGAAATTCTCCGTGAAATTTTTCTTAACGTGAGATTGATATAATTTAAATAGTTTATTAACTTTATTTCTGCACACTCTGGGTTTTTCGTTCCAGAAGCTGAATTTCCTGACCATTTTATTAAGTTTCTTTTTCAAAATTTTAAACCTGAGTGATGAAGAAAGTTAACAAAATCTTTGCTGAAAATTTTAATTTCGGTAATGGTGCTATTGTTCTTAAATTTTTCTTTATAATCTTTACATTGTTTTTTAACCTGATTAATGAATTTTTGTAGGCCGTTTTTAGTTTTTAAGTGGAAATCAGTGTCCACAACAGTATCAATATCTAGTTTAAAATAAATGTATTTGTGATCCTATGGGGTTCCGTGTCCAGGACACCCAAGTTTTCGACATAGTGGCCGATAAAGGATGTATTTAGAGTCAAATCAGGGAACTCTATGTGTTGTAGATTGGAATTTCAGACTATATTCTTTAATGTTGCAGATATTTAAATTGTTGGAGACCATGAACTCAGTCAAATTTCTGCCTCTATAGTTGTCCGAGTCATAGCCCCATCGTTTAGCTTTACAGTTAAAATCTCCAACGACAAAGTAAAAAGTGTTTAAAAAGTTAAAATCTAGTTCTTTTAAAATTGCATCAATGTTTTAATGGGGCGGAAAATAGCAGTTGATAATATTTAGGATAGAACCGTTAAAATACTGTTCAGCACACACAGTATTGGCGGTGCTCAACTTAAAATAAAAATTTAAATTTTTGTCAAAAATATAAATAATAGCTTTCTTGTCGTTGGAGATAAAGGTCCGAAACCCAAAATTCCCCCTCGGAGGTTCCCCTCTAAACAAGTGAGGGTTCTGAGCAGAGATAAAGTCTAGATTTAAATCCCTAGTGATCTGGTAAACCGCAGAGTGCGCCGCCTCACAGTAATTTAAGTTAATATGAATTATACGGAGCATTTTAGTGTCCATAGTCGGTGTTATTTCTTATTGCTTCATGTTGTTTCAGAAGCTTCTGCACCATCTATCAAGATTGCTATGGTTTGTTCCAAAATTAGTGTTGAATCACTTGTTTGTGCCTGCACATTTATTGCAACAGGTTCTTTTGCCTTTATGTGCTCTCCCTTGAGTATTAAATTCCCCGCAATGGTTGCATGTTGGGGGCTCCTCCCTTTTGTTTCAATTTTTGGTGATGTGTCCAAATCCTAAGCAATGTTAACAACTCGGACATACGCAACCTGGTCCAGTCACTGTACAGTCCCCCCCTTCCCTGATTTCGTTAAATACTTTTGGTGGCACCGAGAGGACCCAGTGCCTAGTTGACTTGTTTCGGCTATTAATACAAAAATCAATTTTAAAAAGAGGACTGGAAGAAGAATCAGCCAGAAAAGATTCTTTTCTGAAAGGTTATCCCTCAGGTCTTCTTCGTTGGTGTTAATGGGAACATTGTAAATTATGACCTGAAGCTATCTTTTAGTTGGAATTATTAGATTAAATGTCTCAGAAATAGTGGAGTCCCAAAGAAGAATTTCTTTAATGTGGCAGGACTCCTCATTGTTGGCTGATAAGATTTTTGTCCTCGTCCATGGATGGGACCCACCACCCCTAACTCTGATGGATGGGTCCTCTCGTTTGAGACATTCGATAATTTGATTTTCATTGGTTGTAAAGTCTCCCCTGTCTGGCATTTTGAGTTTTGCAAACAAAACGCTCTCGGTAGTTTTGGGCGAAGTGTCCTTAGATTGGCTCAGGGCTAGCCATGACCTTGGCGAAAGAGTGGGTATCCTCGACATGTTTTTGAAGTAAATTAAATAATAAATATCTAAACTATATTTAAAAACACATCACAGAAATTTAAATGCTTACAAATTTAATCAATTAAATTGGAATCCACTACAGGATTAATATAAAAGGTCTGCAAGAAAACAACTAAAACAAGGATTTAGAATATATACAAGAATAAATCACTCATAAAAGTTTTCAATACATCACATATAAAATTTTAAAAATGAATTCAATAGTAAAACTCACCGGTTGCCGAAAGTGATGATAAAAATATTCAAAAATGACTTCCGGTAAAAGTTCGAGTAAGGACATAATAAGATGAAAAAGTTCAAGTCCGAAGTAAAGTAGTGACCGGCTGGAAAACAAAAAACACTGTCCAAAAAGAGTGTTCGAATTTCAAGTAACCAGCGCAGAAAGGTGGGATGAAGACGCCAGCTAAGCTGAAGATTCGCAAAGTACGGGCTCAAAACGCGACTATGGGAGGCAGAGTGAGTAGAAACCAGTCGACACAGCAGCACATATTGGGTTCAAATCCTAAGTGGTTTGGCAAAAATGTCCGAGGACATCATGTTCGAATAAATGAAAATACAGAAATTCTATCGCAAAAAGCTTCCAAGGCAGGTTAATCATTGAAGAAAACGCCAAAAACCACAAGAAAAGTGCAGAAATCCCAAGGTTTAAATCCTTGGTCGACTCCGGTGAGACGTGAGGAAAATCAACCGGCTACGGCACCTGACAACACCAAGGGAAGAAAAGGAACTAGCTGGTACGCGTTACCCACTAACAGCAATGAAATCAAAACAAAGCTTAAAAAGAAAGTTTCCAGGCAAATAAAACTTTTCATATACAGAAATAAAGGTATTCACGCTTCAATTTCAATTACATTTGGGTTTTCTTAGAGTATAAAGATATTAATACAGTTCACTGACCTTCTTCCAAATGGTTTCACGGTGTTGCTATTCTTCAGTGAAGGTGGCAACTTACTTAGCCATGGCCAGTGGAAAGTCGATAGTAGATGACCAGACTAATTTCACAACTATTCAGTGCTGTTTATTGGTTCTCAAAGTTTCCGATAACGAGGTGTGCAACAATAAGTATAATAAATTAATGCTGACTTGGAGAGTATGTTTCTCAAGTTTGTTGTTGCATCCAAGTAGGTAGGCGTTTCACCAAGCTCTTCGTTGTTTAGCCATATCCATTATTAGGTATTCCAATGCAGTATAAATACTGGCACACTTCAATAATGCATTAAATAAAGCTTTCAGATGTAGTTTTACTGCACAATTCTTGTCACAATATCAAATAACTCTAAATAAGCAAAGAAACCCACTGGCTACCAAAGGAAGATGACTTCAGCTCTCCAAGCAACTGAAACCCCATCGCACTCTCCAACACCATATACAAACTGTTTGCCAAGTGCCTTGTCGGCCACCTTACCGACTAGTGAAAAAAATATGATGTCCTTTCAAACTGTCAAAAAGGTTTCATGCCACATGACGGCGGCTTGAAACACAACTTTCTACTCCATTTCAACGACGCCTGCAATAAGAAAAAGGATGTTTGTGTTGCCTGGTTGGATGTCGCAAATACTTTTGGGGGCCTCCCACATTGTGTCATCCAGAATGCTCTCCAGGCCACCAGAGTTGGTGATGTCCTCTACGAAATGTCTGTGACCTCTACTCTGAACGCTCTACGGGGATTCTATTCAATGACTCTAGCACTGAAAGAATTCCGTTCTTGAGTGGAGTCAAACAGAAGTGTCCTTTGAGTGTCATCTTATTCAACCCGGCCATCGACTCTGAAATAAGATTTCAAGTAAATTTTGATCGTCACAGTATTTTGACGACATCGCCCTTATTGAAGACTCCCCGACTCACCTCCAGGTCAAGCTTGACGAACATTTCTGTCATCATACAAAAATGCAGCTCAATCTGAACCCGGCGAACTCGATGGCCCTTAACCTGGTTGCACGTATGCCCGTTGGTACAAGTAGCACTTCCTACACCACCGAAGGTGTTCCACTGGAATCATTACAAGATATTGAAAGTCATCGTTTCCTTGGGGAACCAGAGGGCTTCAATGTGCTCCCTGACTTTGTCTCGTTTAACGAGGTAGCAAAAATTGGAACCACTTGTCGAATCGGCTTTGGAACCATGGTAGTTTCTAGATGCGTCGAAGAGTTTCCTCCCGTCCACGCAGTTTGCCATGCGTACAACTCAGCTTAACACTATTTGGGATGTTGGTGACAAAGCCCTCAGGCCAGGAATCAAGAGCACCCTCAACCTGCCTGAGAATGCTGCAAACGAATACATATATGGAAATAGAAGCCTTGGCTGTTGTGGCATTCCGTTAGAAGCTGAAGAGTCGGATCTGAACCTCGTCGATACGGCTATTGACATCAAAAGTTGAGTGCGTCGCCCTTCTTGCCCTCCAACAACTTATTGACACTGTTAACCATAGAATTCGAAGGAAACCCTCGGACTAAGATCTCTGTGACTTCCTCTCTGGTGAACATGATAACCCGTACCTGCCTCCCTCCGGTCAGACCGCTAACATCTGGTCCATTGCACAGTCTGCCTAAAGAAGGCTAGAAACGATGACGGGGTGCCTTGCCTCCTGTTCCAAGACTTGACTACAGGGGAAGGGTACATCACTTCATTCGAGACAGACTTAGTGTTGACCGGACTGCCAAACTTATTATGATGAAGAAAAATCAAGTTAAAGCCCTCAACTGTGTCTCCTTTTCTCCAGCTAGTAGCCACTTCCCCTCTGACAGCTCTTTCACCAGGTTCAGTGACTGGAGGTTCATCCATAAGGCATGGCTGAATCTAGTCCCCCTCAAGGGATGCCAGTAATGGAAAGTCACTTGAGACCAACGATACAGGTACTGCGATAACCTTCAATGAACATTGCCCCACGTTCTTAATCATTGTTGGAGCAGCAAGTCGCGTGCATACCAACTTAGGCACAACTGCTTGGTAGACCAGGTTAAAAAAAGTGGCAGAAAGAGACTTCACTGTAGTGTCTGAAAACCAACACTTGCCCGGAACACGCCTGAGTCCTGACCTAATCCTCGAAGATAACCGGCAAATCTTGGTCGTGGAGGTCACCGTGCCTTTCGACAACAAGAGAGAAGCTTTCGAAAACGCCAGACAGGCAAAGATTGATAAATATGCCTCTTTGATCGACGTCCTCAAGAAGCCAGGAAAGGCGATCGAAATCCTACATTTTGTCATCGTCTCACTTGGCTGGTGGGATCCAACTAATAACTACCTTATGAAGAAAGAAAAAAAACTCTACAGTAGGTCGTATCTGAATTTCTTCAGGAAACTTTGTATCTCTGACAGCATCAATTGGTCGCATGACATTTATGTCGAATACATCACCGGCCATCAGCAATACGACTTGCCTACCCTCAACAACGAAGTGTCTTCATGACTACCTACTGAACCGGAAGACGATCCAAGTTATTAAATCATTCACCATTGGATAAATCCTTTCCATTTGATGGTCGGCCGTGGGTAAGTTTGTTTATCTTATCATCTCACTAATATTTCTTGCCTTTCAGCGGTAGGTAAGAGAAGTTAGACAAAGGCCTAGTCAGCCATGTGCTGTCCTACACGTGACGAAGTCTCACAGAGTAAACCAAACACTAGCTTGAAAAGACGTACGAGAAGCAGGCCTCCGTTTTTCGGGCCCGAGTGGTAGCTTACCGTCTATCTTCTTTTTTACACTCTATGAGCACATGCTTTAGTATTTTTAAACATTCAGGTGATATATATATGTTACGACCAAAGCCCAAAATCGGCCAATTCGTGTTTTGGCCAACGTTCCTGTAAACTTATCGGACAATGTCCGATCTTATCTTGATTTCGTTCTTTGGCTGGCCAATTCGCGAAGTGGCTCTGGACTGTCAGCCAAATTAGGAAGAAAGAAATCAAGAGCAGATTGTTTTACACACTGTTAAAAATGAAGCATTTAAAAATGAGTACTTCTGTGTACTGTTTTTTTTTTAAGTACAACTGTTTCAGAAACGAGTTCAAATATAAATAACATTTCTGAGTTAAAAATAAGCTTGTAATATATAAAAATATGATCTCGTGTCATTCTGTTCTCATATTAAAGCCATAATAGAAATTATTCAGTGAATGTATATGCTGTAACAACGTGATAGCGTGAAGAAGATTAGATTTGTGTCTTTCAAAATGACGAATTATATCTTGAGCAAATGCGTTGCGTATCGTGTATGAATACAAAGGCAAATTGAGTACTCAATTTGTAAACTACCTTTAAGGATGATCCTTAGTCTTTTTCAGCTCCATAGACCTAATGTTAAAGATCCCAGATCACATTGTCTTCCGAAATATCGCTTCTAAAAATATGAAACTGTGGCGGATTGAGATGAGCGAGGATAGAATCTGGGACCTTGTGGTTCGCAGTGCAGTAACAAGACCACGATACAAAAGCAATTGCTCGGATAGCGTAGCTGTTAACTGGCTTATAAGCTTTCACAACAAAACTTTTTGCAAAGGCAAATAGCAAATATAAGGGCTAATTAAAACAAATATGAAGGAAAAATAGTTTTGGCACCCTCCTTTCTACCACGTGCACGCCGTCATACCGGAAACGACAGATGTGCCACCTACCCGTCTATCTACCATTATCACATCAAGCTTTGGCTGAGGATTCCCAGCCACTTCGCGAAATGGCCAGCCAACGTAGAATATACAATATTAATTGCACGTACTTCGGACTTTGGCCAAAACGCGAATTAGCTGAAATTCGGGCTTCAGCCGTAACATATATATAATGTGTGTGTGTGTTTATGTAATTTCTAATTAATTTTTTTAATTTTTATCTTAAATTAGCTCATGTTAAATTCATTCTAATATGTTCTCTTATTTCCTAATTCAATTCCCACTTTTTTTTATTTAATTATTATTAACAAGCACTAACAAAATTACTGACTTCGTTGTTCCCACACCAGAAACGAAGGGATAAAAAAATGCTTAACACCTGCACATCTTTTTAAAGATTTCCTTGCCTTTTCCTTCCGTGGCAAAGAAGTCTACCAGAATCTCCTAGTAAAATTATCGAAGGGTAAATGTTCCTTCACTTTGCTCTTATATTACGATGTAAATAGACGCGATTTATTATCCACTCTCTCCTGTGAAAATCAGGATTCCGTGTAAAATAGATTGAAGTTAATTTCAAAAGTATTTTCTCTTCGACCACACATCCGCAAAATTATGTTTACATGTATATACATATTGCAATAATACTTCTATTCTTTATTTAAAACTGAAATCGTTTTCATTGTTGCTACAAATATTTCATTCTGGGTTTTTTTTCCATTGTTGGCTAATGTTTGGCTAATACTTAATAATACTTAATGGTTTTGTATTTAAAGTATCTTTTAATGAAGATGAATGCCCGTGTTACCAAACTTAATACATATATACTTTGGAGGGTAAGGATATGCACTTCGGGAAGTTTTTTGAAATTTTAATCTCAGTTTTATTAAAAATTAAACGAAATATTGACATTGCGGAAGAACACCAAAGCTTTGATAAAAATCATTGTTAAAATTGGAGATTGTTTTTGTTTTTACTTTACAATTCTAATTACTATGAATAATGATGTAAAAAGTTTTAAACTTGCAAAATATTTAAACTTCTGTCCTTAGCATAAATCGTTATTGGCAAAGTAGATTTCAGAGAAACAAGCCATATATTTACATTATTCTGATAAAATTGGGTAAAAGATTCAAATTTATACAACTTTATATTGTTTTGATTTGAGATTGTTGCATAATTAAAAGCTAAAATATATCAAAGTATATCCATTTTTTTTATTTATGGGGAACAGATAATAAATAAGGGAAATCTTAAAATAAATGAGCAATTCTAGTATATATATAAATTTATTTCGAGTATCTCGGAAACGGCTCTAACGACTTCGGATCAAATTTTATATTTAGATTAGGTTTTACTTTTAAAGTTTATCTATATTGGTTTTTTCCTGAAAAAAAAAAAAACCTTGATTTCATACAAACAGGCACAAAATATTTTTAATAATTAACTCTTAAAGGTTTCTACTATCTGCTCTCATGTTGACAATGTCATATAGCGCCATCTCGTAAATTTTTGTGGTTTTTGCACTGTTGCCATAAGATGTCAACCTATTGGTACCTCAAAATGTTGTAAGATGGCGCTGTATAATATTATACGAATACATTCGGCTCGCATTCAATAAAAATAATGCAATACTGTGTTAACCAATTCGAATAACATATTTAAATGAGTGCACTCATGATTTTTTTTTATTTAAAGGACCCGTTCATATGTATGTAAGTAAGATTGAAAAATATCCGTATGTAATCATTATACGATTCGTAGCTAAATATTTTCTCTGAAAAAACACGATTAAAAAAAGCTGTCGAGTAAAGCTTGGCATTCCAGGTACTACATAGTAAACTGAACAGAACGGCGAAAGATTTTTAAAATAGTATGAATCGTATTTCTATCAAAATTTGAAATTTAAAAATATTTGTTGAAGACTATAAAAAGTCATGTTCCATGAAATATTTAATAGATTTTTTTTTTTAATTTTAGCAACCATTATTGCCCAGAAACCCAATGATAACGAAAGGCGGATAGTAATTTATTAAAATGTAGCGAATTGTTATAAGCGAGGTTGCTGTTGCGTCAAGTGAGTCTGACGACTTTGGGTTGCTGTGGGTAGATGGCGCCACAACAGCTGTACGAAGGTTGAAAATTCATCGTCCGAGGTCATCAATGTAGCGGATTGGAATGAGCGAGGATAGAACCTGGGAACTAGCGGTTCGCAGAAGAGTAACATGACCACGATACAAAAGCAATTGCCCTTGTATCGTAGCTGTTATCTGGCTTATAAGCTTTTCACCACAGTAACTCCCTTAAGTAAGTCGGAGGTGAGTCGAACGATATGGCTATTGAGAGGTGATGTATTTAGCTGTTGAGTCTATTGTACCTGTACCCATTTGAGTAGCGCCAAGCGTTATGGCGAGCGTGTGTGGGTGAGTTGCTGCGTCAAGTGAGTCTGACGACTTTGTGTTGCAGTGTCAAGTGAATCTGACGACTTTGGGTTGCTGTGTGTAGATGGCACCACATCAGCTGTACGAAGGTTGAAGGTTCATCGTCCGAGGCCACCAATGTAGCGGATTGAATTGAGTGTACTATGGTGAATCTTAAAAGTCAGAAAACAGCTCGAGACACGAGCATTACTTTTGTCTTTTGGTCTTGTTACTCGGCTGCGAACCACAAGGTCCCAGGTTCTATCCTCGCTCATACCAATCCGAAACATTGGTGACCTCGGACGATGAACCTTCAACCTCCGCACAACTGTTGTGGCACCATCTACCCACAACAACCCAAAAGTCGTTAGTCTCACTTGGCGCATAAACTTGACGAAGCACTTAAAAAAGTCCTCAACTCACATAGCGTTACAGCAACCACTCATGCTCGCCATAACGCTTGGCGCTACTAAAATGGGTGCAGGCACATTAGACTCAACAGCTAATACATCACCACTCAATAGTCATATCGTTCGTCTCACCTCCGACTCACTGTAGAGAGAGTACTGTGGTGAAAAGCTTATAAGCCAGATAACAGCTACGAAACACAGGCAATTGCTTAATACGAACGATATGGCTGTTGAGTGGTGATGTATTTAGCTGTTGAGTCTATTGTGCCTGTACGCATTTGAGTAGCGCCAAGCGTTATTGCGAGCGTGTGTATGGGTGAGTGGTTGTTGTTGCGTCAAGTGAGTCTGACGACTTTTGGGTTGCTGTGATTAAAGGGCGCCACAACAGCTGTACGAAGGTTGAAGGTTCATCATCCGAGGTCACCAATGTAGCGGATTGGTATGAGCGAGGATAGAACCTGTGGTTCGTAGCCAAGTAACAAGACCACAAGACAAAAGTAATACTCGTGTCTCGTAGCAGTTATCTGACTTATAAGGTTCACCACAAAAATAAAATATCTGAATATTCTGAAAATTACAATTAACATTTCAGCTTGCTTTAGTTTTATTAACACGTATTTGAAAGTAATATTATGGATATTTTGGCTTTAACTTCTTTATTTTGAACAATCAAGCTTCCCTCAACCAACTTCCTCTCTGCTCTAAGGGTTGAGAGTTTCGTCTATAGTGTTGGATTCGGCGTGCATCGGGTAGTGATGACGATTATTTTATCAGCGGTTATTACGTAATCAATATCAAAAATTCACAAATGCCAGTGATCACTACTTTTCAAAAAGGGGTGTGATTCAAATCCTTGGTATGGTCTTACTATTTAATATTTCGATTACAGGTCTTGGATCACGATAGAAAGTAACAATCGATACGATCTGTCCAATGGAATCTCAGGAAAAAGAGTTCAATCATGCATAGGGAAAGTCCCTTACTCACTGATGCACTGTCCACCTCCCACAAATAGTTGTGGAGTGTGGCTGGACCTATTGATCACATGCAGAGAGCTTACTATTTCACAAAAAGTCAGGTCCGAGCTCTCCCATCGCATGATGACGACCATCGCTGGAAGCTGTACGCGGCTTGTCTCATTGTACGAAAACAAGATTTCTTTCTCATCTTCACAGAAAAATATTTATTTTTGTTTTTAAACAAGTTTCTGCAGATATTCAATGCTCCAAACAAATTTCATGTGTGATATCCTTAACTGGATATAAACACTATAATTACTAAATTTCGATGATTGAAATGATTTGATATTAACATAATGAAATTTTCTGTGTCTGGTTAGTATGAGAATTCTCCTGCTCTGAATGATTGACCAATTTTTTAAAAACAGATATATGGCTTATTTTCCAGCTCTTTTAAAAGTAAAAGGAATATTTTAAATAAATTGTCAATGATAAATTTCTCTTCATGGTTTTTTAAAAACATCTTGGGAAAGATGCACAGATATTCATCCAAATAAGTATTTTTTTTAATGTAAAACAGAAAATCTAAATACTGGTATCATGTATATATAAATACTTTTGTTTACACATTAATATTGCCGCATTGAAGAAAGACTGTCGAATCTCCATGGCCGAACGGCCATGGCACTGGTCTCATGATCAAGAGACCTGGGTTCGAATCCTGTTTGAGACGATGAGATTAATAGTATATGTAAATAATGAATTCCTTTATTTATCAATGTTCCAGAAGATACTGGTCATTTCTTTTGTTTACCAGACAAGTGTTCTGGACTTTTCTTACTGTCTCCAGAAGAGTATTCTGGAACTTTCTCTGCTTATATAAAAGCAGAAGATTTGCTAGTTACTGTATTCTCAGTTCTGAGTTCAGTTAATAACTTGGTTTAGCTCTACCCCTTGTGTGTGTCAATGAGTTCTATACTATAGTTCTACGTGACAATATTATGGTTGGCAATGTGGTAAAGAAAAAAAATGCTTATTTAGTTAAAATTTCGTGGATTTCAGAATTTATAGGGAAATAGATTATAATGTTCGCATTTAAAATATTTATTTATTCTTTTTGCAATAAACTGATTTTCTTTCAAATATTTTTAATTGAGATGAAGTTACCGATTAAAATGAAATTTATTCTGCTTCTCCTTCCTTTCTGCAAAGTATTCTGGAGATACATGAAATCATTGGACTCGAAAATACAATCTCATAAATTTGCAAAAAAGTCATTTCAAGAAAATACCTAGATGAACGCTTACCGAGTCTCAATCCATCTAAACTAAAGATTAAAAAAATAAATCGAATCAAAATTTCTGAAAGTAAAGGAAGATAAATAACTGAAAAAGAGTTCAACCAGCCTTTCGATTGCTAGTCATGTGTATTCTAGATTGTATTGTCTACACATTATTTTTATTGAAATTGTATTTTAGTTTTCAGAGAAAGTTTTAATAAAAGAGACGCACAGAAACTATATTAAAAAATCATAAATTCCCTTAATTATAAAATATTGATTGTCAAAACTAAAATAAAACTTCAAATTTACATTTCTATTGTAAAATTTTTAGCCATATATTAGAGGAAGCGTTTAAAAAATCGGCATCGTGTAGGATATAGATAAATGCGTGTTTGTGTCTCTCAAAACTATATACTTTTAGGAATTTAAAAAAATATTTTGTGCAAATGGAATGCTTTGAAATGTTACATTTTAAACTTATAGCCGATAAAAATGTCTTAAAAATATTTCACAATGAAAATAAAATGTATAATGTAATGATTTAAAATCAGACAATTTCTACCGATTTAAAAAAAATTGTATACCTGAAACGTAATTACTGAGCCAAATATCAAAATTGCTGAACATTTTTATTGAGAATTGCGCTTTTAAAAAAAAGAGGAAAAAATTCGCCTGAAATTTGACTAATATCTTCTCAACACGATATTAATAATAATGGACTCTGCTACTCTAAAAAAAGCAAAGATAATCGATTTTGTTTGATCCCAAGTCAATTCTTTAACTATTATAGATTCTAGACTTTAACTATTGTCAATTCTTTAACTATTATAGATTCTAGACTTTAACTATTGTCAATTCTTTAATTATTATATATAAAGCTATTTCATTCGAGAATTTTTATTGATTGAGAGCATTTGGAAAAAGTTCAGAGATTTAGTGAAAAATTTTAAAGCTTTCTCAGATATTAAACAATATATATATATATAT
>JAPMOR010104843.1:1094339-1274120 GCA_026543865.1 Argiope aurantia
TTTGAATCAAAAATACTAATTTAAATATGACAACCCTTTTGTTCGGGCGTAATGTGCGTAATTCTTTACTTTCTCATGAGAACAAACATTTCCGCACTAAATCATTGTTTTCACATGAAATTATTTTGGAGAAAAACTGAAATTAATTTTTAAATTAAATGAATTTCATTTTTGGGTAATTGATACCTTCTTGTATGATATACAAATAAAAAAACGTTTTTAAATCAATTTTCTTCAAAACATGTAAATTTTTCTATAAGAATTAAGATTTAAAATGTAAAAGAATTAGAAAATTATTATTTAAAAGAAAATTTCATCCAGATACTTTTCCCTTTGTTTTTCTAAGTGCGTTAAATATGAAATAACGCAACGTTCAAAATTCCTACTGATTAAAATTGGCGCGTGGGTAAAAGGTTTACGAAAAATTTGCAGATATTTTGTGCTTGGGACGTCCGTCCTTCATTCGCCCTCTTCCTGAATTTACTCAGCCCTTTACCACCTTTTATGACTCGACTTCTGGGAAAAAAACTCTATCTGAAAAAGAGAATCAATAACTTTCATTTAATTAGGCAATTACTAAACACATGTCGAGACTTGAATATGTTTTTTCTACGACACTCTTTCTATCATTTGCAGTTTTATTTTATTTATTTTTTTCCAGCTTCTTGCATCTTTAAAAATTTTAATTCTAAAAAAAATTATTTAAAAAAAAAGCTTTAGTTTTAGATCAAAATAATTTTATTTTATTGTTCACCAAATTTTAAATTGATAATTTTTCAACAATCTCTTTTGAAAACCGCTGGCGTAAACCATATATGATTCACTAATCTTGATTGTGATTATTGTAGATTTCAATTCAAAATGTTCTAAAAATATAATTTAGCTGCCTTATTGTAAAATAAATAAATAAAGATAAAATGCAAGATCGCTGGAAACTATATATATGGGGTGAATTTATTTCTTTTTCTGCTATTAAAATATTTGTGTGTGTGTGTGTGTGTGTGTGTGTGTGTAATATGAAATTAATCCTTCTCAAGTTAATGTACCATGTACTCATGATAAACACTAGACAATGCTTCGTTATCAAAACCTCAGAAATGAGACAGAATTATCAAAAACTGCAATTACAAATTCAAGTAAAATGAATCTCAAGTTTTCTCAGTATTGATATTTTTACCTTGAAATACTAAAAAATATATTGAAAAAAATATTTTATTCATAATGCTTAAAAATTAATAAAAGACCGATCATTCTTACCGAAAAGACATCGAAGGTGTCAGTCGATTTCAATTTTATGTACGATATTCATCTAAAATCTTAAAGTCGGTGATAGGCAAATATGTTGCAAGTGGAAAAGGAATAAAAAGAGTCTGGATTCCCTTGAACCTAAAACCGCAAAGGATCAACTCCCTGTATTGACATTACGCTGTCAAAACTTAAGTGGCCTGGGCCGACATCTCTGAAAGAAAAGAAGAAATATTGGCTGATCCCCGACCCTCCAGGGGGAGGAAAGGAAATTCCAGAAACACAAAACATTCTTCTCTTGTGTCCTTAGGGTTCCTTCTCCTTAATGCGAAAGAAGGGAAATCTGTGAATGGGTTGAAAAGTGAACGGACCGGTTACTCTTGGAATTATCATATCATTGAATCGCATATCACTGAAATTTATCGGAGTGGTGACTTTACTGGAAAGTGTGAAGTCACCACAGCTTGACTTTTCAATATTCACTTTTAACAATGCACTATCCCATAAAGATAATTTTTAAGTGCCTGTGACATGACTTTCTGATGGCATTTATTCTGTTCACTCTGCTAGTGCCATCTATTGGTAGAATATAGAACTAAAGTAAACATTTTAAAGAAATGACATTTATTTTTGATTCAACTTTTTCAGAAAATGCTTTACTCCAATAAATAAATTAAATAAATAGTTTTCATAAAAATCAAATTTAAAAGTAAGCTGAAATAGATAAATTAATTCAATCGCACGTTACATAAATTAGTAAATTAAGTATTAATTACAATTAATAAATTTTATATTTAATACTAAATAATAATTTTTTATTAATAAAATGATTGAAATAACAAATATTTGGAACAAATATTTAAAAAATAACAATAGAAAAATTATTTGTAATTAAAAAAATCATGGGTTATGCATCTCTAGCATTGAGGGCGCATGCTCGACAGATCATTGGTGGATGCCAGTTTCAAATCTAGAACCCTCCAATCCTAAAGTAGGGCATTTATCACTAGGCCATTATATTTAGTTTCAGAAGTAAAACTTTTTTGTGTACAGTTTTAAACACTTTTATTTCATCGCTCTTTTAAACTGACGTTTTGTTTCTGATTATAGTACTTGCATTTTTTATTGTATCAGAAAAATTATTTTTGGATATTACGTGTAATGAAATATATTCTATAGTGCATACAAAAGTTCATCGTTGAATGACACTTCTTTCTGCTCATCGTTTGTTTGCTTGTTCTGTTTTGGGGTTTTTTGCGAACTTACATCAATTCATTTAGCATGTTACTGGATTAATGGAATTTCGATCACTTCCGGTTTTATAGTTCAAGTGAGGATAGCAATTTCGAGAATACAGATCAAACCCCAGCCGACAAGACAAAAAAGTTGGAGAAAGTTAGACATCACTTAACATCCATTCACGGTACAAAAGACGAAGAATAGGAAAACCTTAAGTATATTAAAAAAGAAACTTATTTCTAGTAATCAGCACCTTCATCGATCAACACTGTTGAATTATTTTAATGAACTAAATAATTGAAAGAAAATAGAATGCGATAATTATAAAAAGTTTTTATTTTATTTTACACTTATTCACTTGCACGTATTTATTTCAGAAAATCTTATTTTTGCCACCAAATCCTACAACAATTCATGAAAGTATTTCCATTTTTTCCCTCAAAATAATTCACATATCGCTTAAGTCGTCGAAAATATTTGGTATCTTGAGTGACGACTTAACGAGGTTTCACTGTACGTAACTTTGGTTGGTAAGAATGCGCACCTTAGGGAGATTTTTTTTTTTTTGAAATTTAAACTAACATTTTAATTAACCGAACATTAATAAAAATTCTGCATTTTTCCGTAGTAGCTCCCTATAATATTACGACAAAAATGATTTAATTAATTTTAATATTATCATTTCAATTAAACAAACTCTTTTTATAAATAAGTTTTTCTTTCTATTTTCTGTTAGTTTAAAAAACATTTTAAGTAATTTTAAAATAATATACTTCATTATTGAAGTGAAACCTATATCGTTTTCATTGTTGCTATTAATATTTCGCCAAGCCATTTCTTTTTTTATTGGTGATGATCATAATATGAAGATTTAACTTATTTTTTCATGTTAAGCATGTTTCATTACAAGACATGTTTTTGATAAAACCTTTGAAATCTTATTTTTTTGTATAGTTCACTTCAGAAACAATATAAAATTTTTTCTTAAAGCGTGCCTGCTTTTAACCACTGTTACTCGTTTCAGTGATATGAGAGGAAGCCATTAAGGCCGAGCTGTATAAAATATTTAATTGAAATTTTTAGCCGGCGAGCCAATTTTCGCCAAAAAACGGATAGTTTATATTAAAATAACGAGAAGTTTAAGGACATGTTTGATATTCAAAAAGATACATTACGTTCAGATACAAAAATTTTATATAAAATTGTTCGTTTGATAGTATGGTTTCATATAAATCTGTTATTTACATAAAATATGGAATATTCATTTCACAATTCTTGAAAATACAATCCAGAAATCTATTTAATATAAAAAAATTGTTGAAAATAAATTTATTTGAAAATTATGTTAGATATTTCAAAAATAATCAATTTTATCAGGAACTCATATTTAATCCCCAAAATCAATATAACATATAAAACAACATGAACATAACAATCAATATTTCATATATTTCCATACAGTGAAGCATTTTGGTATAAGAATAAATGGTGCCCCGAGCAAAACATGTTCTTTTTTTTTCAGTGCTGCATCATATTTGACATTGAAAAACACCTTGAAATCTAACATGCCTCAACGACGCTCTCTAAAAACAGTACCAGGAGCATCTGTACCCCCTTTTTCTCTGTTTATGCGCTCTGTTGTGCCTTAAGAAGAATCCATCGGACTTTTCCCTTTCAATTTTTGTTGCAAAACGAGAATCAAATCTAAAATTTGGATCAAGACACAATCCAGATCTCCTTTTTGTAGTTACTTGTGTCGTAATGATGTGTACCGGCAAGTGTAAGACCAAATAAATAAATAATATTTTGCTCTCTTGAATATTTGTAAAGAACAAAATATATCCAAAAATTGTAATTTGAAAGTTAGTTTATTTTAGTGAAAAAATCCAACGATAATTATAAAAAAAGCATTTGGGGAAAATATAGAAAGAAGCCTAACATGGTGACGCACACTTGAAAATTTGGAACTGGTGCTTTCCCGGGTCGTTTGGAAAGCCATTCGGAAGATTGGGACATCAGAAAAGTTGGATGTTTTATTATGATTCCGGTTAATGAAGGTAAGGGCACTTTAATTGGACAGTGAAAACTAAAATGGATATTCATGCTAGAGGGACATGGTAATGGTGAGGTCTGGGAAGCTGGTGTAAATAGAGGAGGTGATCGAAGAAGTGTGAAAGTACTAACCCCACACTAAGGCGTAAAGAAACCAAGAAGGCGTATGTTGGCATACTAGCAGCTTTTACTAAAATATGGTGAAATAATATTACGTGATTTGGGTCAAAAAGAAATAATACTATTTAGAATCTCTTCCAATACGATCGACCTCATTTGTAAATGGCGTTTAAACTACACTCATGTCCATAAATTAAGGATAATTCAGTCATGCGGAAATCCTACTCTAATATACATATATCACCTTATATAAAAAATATATGGTGATACATATATATAAAATGACTACACACATCTTCAAAAATCATATGAAAATTTCAGGAAGTCACCAGATGACACCTATAGCACGTGGCAATGACGAGAGTGTAAGAGTGTGATGTACAAGGAATACAGGCGAAGAAGTAAAATTGTTCGCAAGCGCTTTATAAGCCTTTCAGTGCAATAGCCGCTTAGTTACGACACAAAGGATGCATTTGGATGATTTTTTACTTGGTAGAATTATCGGCGGTCTGGAATGTGGGCGTACCCAGCTGTTAGTACCCGAGGAACTTGGAATTGTCCAGAGTGTCATCTCCAGGCTTTGGCAACGATTCCAAGACGATGGTAATATGAGTAGACGTTACAGAACAGGTTGCTCTCGAGTTACAACGCCGAATGAGAACTGGTATTTTGCAGTTACTGCCAAAAGAAACAGACGGAGCACAGCATCAGACCCGTCTTGTCAGTTCTCTTCAGCCACTGGTACGACAGTTTCACGGCAAACCGTGTACAGACGCTTAGGGCAGATTGGTCTATATGCTCGTAGGCCTGTCAGATGTATTCCACTTACTTCAACTCACTGTCACCTGCGGTTAGCCTCAAGTAGAGAGCATGCATTGTGGACACCGCAATAGTGGGCCTGTGTGATGTTTTCTGACGAGTCCAGGTTTAGCTTGCAGTCTGATTCTCGCCGGACTTTCATATGGAGAACGCTGGGTACCCGTTACCACCAAGAGAACATCATTGAACGACACCGTTACGGTGATGCAGGATTGCTCGTTTGGCGAGGAATTATTCTGGGTTCCAGAACTGACCTGCATGTTCAAATTGGAACAATGACAGGCCAAATATATCGGGACGTCATTCTCGAACAAAATGTACGTTTGTTTCGAGGCGCCATGGGCGCATAATTCGTGTTGATAACGCCCGTCCTCACCGTGCAAACATCATAAACGAATGCATTCGATCGGAGGATATCACCCGTATGGACTGGCCAGCATTCTCACCGGACTTGAATCCAGTAGAGTATGTGTGGGACATACTTGGCCGATGAGTTGCAGCCCGTCAACCACCTCCTACATGTCTACTGGAACTTCGGAGAGCATTGCTTGATGAGTGGTGTAATATTCCCCAGGATCAGATCGATAATTTGATCTCAGCATGTCTAGGCGTTGTACGGATTGTATTGTGTCGTCTGGGAGACATACTATGCATTAACCATCATACAAACCATGTAATATTGGTTTTTGTAAATAGTTTTTTTAATTGCAATTTTCCCCAGGGAGCAAAAATCGCAATTTTTATCAAACATATAGCATCTCTTTTACTCTTTACCTTTTGTTTAATAAATAGGCTTTACAAATATTGTTTTGCTTCTGACTCTTTCTTTTCCAGAACTTGAATTATCCTTAATTTATAAACATGAGTGTAGATTATGAGGACAAAGGAAATCTGCTCAATACTCTTAAATTAGGGTTGTATTAGAAATTAATTGTAAATGTTGTTTTCAAGTAATATGATGATACTCTATTTTATTTTTCATTAATGACTCATTTTATACAGAGGAATAAGCGTCACGCCGATGTTGCATGCTGATTTAATTCAACAAGAATTATTCAATATATTCTTTATGTATACGCACATTTATTGAGCGTGTAGGTAAAATGAAAATCCAAAATATCGGTTAGGGCCAGGCTTGATGTGAAGGTACCTATGACATTAGTCTTGAATATCTAATCGAATTTTAAGTGCGTGATAAAATCTAAGACAAGTATCAGGGTTCAAGAGAGCTTTGGAGTAAAAAATATTTTGGATTATAATAAAAACGAATGAGACATCATTAAAATTTCACATTAAGCTCAGACTAAAGTTTTAACTTATTAGCTTAACACTTGTGTTTCGCAGTCAGCAGAAAGTCGACGTATTCGCTAAACTGACGTGAGCAACCACTTTAAAAAACGCTTCACCTCTAAATATAGCTGTTGCCGCAAAAAAAAAAAAAAAAAAAAAAAGTGGGGGCAAATATTGTCATTTAATAAACTTGGGCTGTTACTTAATAAAGCGTCTCTCTTCAAACAGAGGGAATCCTCTCCCCCGAGACATTCTCGCTGATTAGAGGAGTTGTCCTCCTCACTTTAAACGGTGGACTTCGGGAATGCATCCAATACTCCTATTTTTACTTTCAGAGCGTACACACGAACGCTTTGCACTTAACGGTAAAGAAAATCAAATATCTATTTTGGATGTCCTCTCCCCCCCCCTTCAAACGACTGAAACCAAAAGTTGGCATAGAACTACCATTTAGGTCACAAGATCACAAAACAAAATTTATTTATTGAAGACGTTCCATTTTTGAGTAGGGATGACAAATATTTTACGAGCGGTTATTATGTAACGAATATCATAAAGTCACAAATACTAGTGATCAATACTATTCAAAGAGGGGTGTGATTCAAATCCTTGGCACGATTTTACTTGTTATATTTCGATTACAGGTTTTGGATCACGATAGAAAATAACAATCGATACGATATCACTGAAATTTACTGGAGCGGTGACTTCACTGGAAAAAGGAGAAATATGTGAATGTATCGAAAAGTGAAGGAACCGGTTATTGGAATTATCGTATCATTGAATTGCATATCACTGAACTTTATCGGAGCGGTGACTTCACTGGAAAGTGTGATGTCGCCGTTCCACTTCATGAGAGTAACCTTGACTTTCCGATATTCGCATTTGATGATGCACTATTCCATACATAACATTTTTAATTCCTTGTGACATGATTTTGCATATATTCTGTTTGCCATCTATTGGTAGAATATGGAACTAAAATAAACATTTTAAAGAAATGACATATATATTTAATTCAAATTCTTCAGAAAATGGTTTACTCCAATAAAGTAATTAAATAAATAGTTTTAAAAAATAATTTAAGAAGTAAGCTGAAATAGATAAATTTATTCAATCACACGTTACTTAAATGAGTAAATTAAGTATTAATTACAATTAATAAATTTTATATTTAATACTAATTATTAATTTTAATTAATAATATGATTAAAATAACAGATATTTGGAACAAATATTTAAAAATAACAATAGCAAAATTATTTGTTATTCAAAAATTCGTGGATTATGCATCTCTATTTTTTGAGTTATTCCCATTTATATGTATAAAAAAGAATAAACTAAATGCCGTGATGGATTCGATTCAAAATTTGAAACGGATTTATACTCAAGATGCTACATCTCTATACCAAATTTTATTCATCTAGTTTTTTTTTTAATGTTTTGTAGTTAACACGTTCACCTGTATTCGGAAAGACACATTTTCCATCCATGTATTTCGTTCAAAATTTGTTAAAAAAATCAACTCATTTAATGTAAAGACCCAATTTCGTCCATCTAACTCAGCGGTTTTGAACGATAGAATTACGATATTCGTATGTGACAAAGTAAAGTAAAAGAAAGAAACAATATGAATCGATTTCTTTCTTTCTTTTTTTTCTTTCACCCAGGATGTGCTGGGAGAAACAGCCAAAGTTTTCATTCGAAGGACCATTTTGTTTAAAAGTGGCTGCAGGTCCATCATTTTGGATCCGAAGGACAGCCAATGAGCTTCGTCTGTTTTTCAGTTATCGCAGAAACATGTATTCAGAAAAAGGGACAGATGTTCTGTCCATGGATTTCATAAAAAACGGTTAGGAACTTAACATTTTATTTTTAAAACGATATACCGAAATTCAATCTAGCTACTCGTTGAATTTCTGAGCTATCGAACTCACTGCCATACAAACTAATAGATATAATACCGGAAATTTATTTTTCGGACTTCGAAGGATCTAGATATGGAAATTTATAAAAATGTCAAGATCGAATATTTCGACCATTGTAATACTTTCTCTTGACACACTTCATATACAAAGAAAAATGAAATAAATAAAAATAAAGAATCAATCATGAATCACTGATAAGCTTTCGCAAACTTTTTTTTTATTCATATGAATGCTCGTTATCCTTATGTATGTCACATTTGAGTCATCTAAAAACCACTATTTCATTAGCGGGAGAATATCTTGTCACAGCCCCAAATACTGCACCCATTTCTTTTCATTTAAAACTTCATAACGTCTCGATGCGGAATCAATTCTAACTAGGCTATGCGGAATCAATTCTCATATTCCAACTAGGCCGATTTCACCAAGTTGGATGTATTAACGAAGAATATTCTATGTTTATTGAGCGGGCATAATTTGAAACAATTTCATTTGATGTAATAAGTGACAATTCATCAGAGTCGTTTGAAATTGTTAATGAATTCCATTTATATCGCAGGCGAATAACTGTTGAGCGAAGGCGGCAAACAGATATAAAAACAAATAATTATCATTCTTTTTTTTTCTCTCTGAAAGCAGTTTCTATTTGCGCTCGAAAAGAAAAGGCAGACGTGTAGGCTTAAAAGCAACTGACCACCTTGCACTGAGGAATTAACAACAAATCGGTAGAAAATTCTAAGAAATACGTTCAATAGATTGGCACTTGTAAAACAAAATGATTTGGAAACCCTCATGTATTCAAGATTTTTTTAACTTTCTCACTACACATCCGACCGTACTAGTTCTATACAGTCTGTAGAGTAAATGACAGGTGCAGAATGTTTTCAGAAGAAAAATATATATCATGAGTGGCAGCGATGTGGAGGAGTCTCAATTAACCGCTGCTGTTTAAACAAACATGTAACATTCGCATGTAATTGTACTACAATTTCAAACTTCTAAAAAAAAAATGTTACTAAGTTGGACCAATATGCTACAAATATATTTTGGAGGGTGAGAATGAATTCTGTTTCTTGAAATTTTAATTACAAATTGATAACTTCAAAATATATCATGCAGAAAAAAAATTTACATTGTTCTAAAACTCAAAAAATTATTATTTTAACTAGAACATTTTAGTTGCCATGTAATTTTTCCTTGTTTTACAACTTAAAAAAAAAATATTTTCTGCATGATTTTATATTTGATTTTCTTTCATTATTGAAAGCTAAGGAAAAAGGAATTTATTTAATAACTGTGTAATTTACACAAGGAATAAAAGAGGAAAAAATGAAACTAGAGCATCATTAAAGTTAGAAGATAGATGAACTAGACAGTTATATCTTTAATAGTAATATGATGTCATGGGATTGATCTCCATAACAAAGGTTCATTCATGTGTAAAATGAACTGAAAAGGTATAAGGTCGTTAAAATGATGTGGCTCTAATATCTGCCAGAATTCAATAATTAAAAATATTTTGTTGAAGGGATCATGAAATAAAGTTACACATAGAAAATTTAATTGAAATGAGACAGAATTCGAGTGAATCAGTTGTTAAGAGTAATTATTATATAGCACTTATAAATTATTAGTTAGAAGAAAAAAAAAGGTACTATTATAATTTTTTTCTAAGGCAATAACACAAGTGATTATGGCAATGAAATGTGAACAAAACGTTATAATTTTATTGTCTGAAAACAATAGAAAAGTTTAGAGCAACTAGCAAAAAAAAAAAAAAAAAAAAAAAAAAGACTTTCTTAAGAATTAAAATATGTTTAAACAGAGTCATCATTTTGAAATATTTTAATTCAATAATAATATATCTTCCAATATAATAAATTTCAAATCATTGTCTAATACTTGTTAAGATTAGTTTTAAAAAATTGTATTATGATTTCGAAGAATGAATTATGCCAATCTTCAGAAAAGTGCAAACAAAAGCAAAAAAAAAAATTTTTTTGTTTCTAAATCCCTTCAAATTCCTAAACAGAAATTAAATAAAGCATCATATAGTTATAAGAATAGAATAGTTATTCCATGTATAAGCCCATTAATTTCAGTGAACTATTTGAAACAGTGAAGCTATATATTGAATTAAAAATAAATAAACATTATATGATTCTCAATAAACCTTTTTTTTTGGATGTTTACTGATGTGTAACAAAATCTAAAAACAGGAATTATAACATTTCAAGCACACAGTTACAGAAACAAAAAATTATTAGGTTTTGATGTAAACACTGGTATGAAATGACATATGTGAAAAATAGCAAGAGAGATGCCATTAATAAATAATGTGAATTTAGAGTAATGCATTCACCACAGATGAAATTTTAAGAAAAGCAAAACAAAGCAAATCTTTAAATACAGGCTCATAAACCTGCAATATTTCAAACTTTATTAATTCTTTAAAAATATAGCAACCCTCAAACAACAGTAAAGCTGAAATATATGTACATACATCAATGTTTCACTGGTAAATTTTTTAATAATCATACAAAAACAGAAAAAAAAAATAGCATCAACAAAAAAAAAAAATTACAATTTATATACAATTAAAATCAAATTATCTGAATAATTTCCCCCCTTTTAAATTAATAATAATATCAAGAACATAAAACTCCTATATCGCATATGACAAATGAATTTTGTAACTAAAACATCATGAACAGTAATCAACAATAATGTTTAAAACAGATTTAAAATTATGCTTCCAGACCATTTCTGGTTCAAACATTTATATGCTGACCCAAGTATATGCGATAGAAGGGAGAAAATGAAAAAAAAAAAAAAAATGGTAATTGACTAAGGTAAACAGACAGGTACAATCTCTCAGAGAGAGAGAGAGAGAGAGACAGAAAAAAGCACAAAATGACACATGTGCATAATAAGAGAGTTCTTAATGTAATTATTCACTTCCTCATAATATTAAATTCTAATATCACACAACATTTTGAATGTTTTCTTAAAATATTCCATAAGAAATAAATAAACATTAAAAAGCATAACAATAAATAAATGCTGAATTGAAATCAAAAACACATGCTTTTAAAATATTCAAATTAACAATGTTTAATTTAACAGCCATTTTTGGCACAAGATGCAAAAGGCAGTGAAAAAAAAAAAAAAAAAAAACCTTAGAAAAATTATTTATCCAATACTTTCCATTATTAAGAGTAACATTAATTTTGGAAACTTTTGAAGAAAATACAATGAATCAAAACAAATTTTCATACAGAAAGATGAAGGCTATTTTAATGAAACAACTCATTTCTTTTTACAACACTTTGGAAATATACTTTGCCCATATCTAACTATTTAATTATTTACAAGAATAGTATTCATAATTTATTAAATTAATACTGAATTTAAAATCATTGGAAACATTGATAATACCAATTATATGAGTTGAAATCAATAACTACAAATTTAATACAAATAACTTAATTCACCAAAAATTGACTGATTGAAATATAATTCAACTGAATAATTGAATTGTCTGAAAATTGAAAATAAAGTCATTGCAAACAATTTACATTATACAGCAGATACAACATAACTCTTTAAACTCATTTAACAGTTTCCCTTCTTCAAGATATACCTTCTAAAGGACCACATATTATTCAAGAAAAGAAAAAAAAAACTTAGATAATAAGAAAATTTTCTTTCAAATTCTACATCAAACAGTTAAGAACTACTAAAAATTTAACATCGAAATATACAAATGCCGACCAAGAATTATTATCACAGATATAGAATAACAAAACAAGGAATTCAATGCATTAAAAGTTGCAAAGAAATCACAAGGATTATGAATACTATCAGATAATTACAATTCTTCATCTATTCCATAGGCATTAAATAAAATTAAAACATTTTTTTTTTAAAGTTTAAAGTCTAGTTTTTTTAAAACCTTTTCTGCAGCACAAAATAAACTATACAAAACATTACATATAATAATGAAATTACAATGCACATCAAAAATTCCCAACATAAATCACATGAGAACCTCCCCCCTCCCGAAAAAAAAATGCCTGAAATCAGAATAAACCAAATCTCAACTTCTTTTTGTATGAACTATCATCAGTTTTCAATGAATGAAAAAAGTGATAAAATCAAAAAGCATAATAATTAATAGTGTAAATATTATTGATTTTTAACAAACCATTTTGTTTTCATAAAACATTTTGTCTGTAATTCGTCTTTAAACATGCAGTAAATTTTCCATTTTATCTTAAATTATAAGTTATTAAATTAAATTATTTACTATAGTAAAAATTCGTGTGTAATAATACAAAAAAAAATGGGAAAAAAAGATTCAGAAATGTATGCTGCTTTACGATAGTTTAAATAATCTTAACTCCTTAACTATAATGTATCCTAATTGGTTGCTTTAATTAGTATTTGATGCACTAAATTGTGACCATAAAAAATTTTAAATGCAGAATATATCCAATAGGTAATTTATTTTCTACAATATTCCTTAAAATAGTTAATAAAACAATAAAAGCAATCCAAAGAATGATGTAACAATGAATTTTCAATAATCTGTTAACTTTCTAATATTTTTCTTATGACTTCAGAAATTCTGTTTGTATGATTTAAAGTTAGTTTATAAAAATTTGCTAACATATGCCTACAGCTGAATATATAGACAGGAACATTTAATTATTAAAACAGCATTAACAATCATTTGATTATAGTGATACTATTTGCAAGACCATTATTTGCATAAATTGATTTTCTATCAAAACCATTATTTCTGTAGACTTTACTTGAGAGACGAAATTCTGCTTAGAAAGATACATTACAATAAAAATAAGAAAATGCAGCACAGTTTTCTTTGTAGAAATTTGTTAATTCTGCTATTCTCTTTAATTATGTGAGAATGGAAAAAATCTTAATACAAAATCAGTATCCAAATGAAGGTAAAACAAAAAAATATGCAATATTTCCGTTTAATATTAAAATCAACTATAAAATTGCTACTTATTGTACATTTATTTTGTACAATTTATAAAAAAAAATTATTTATATAATAAAACAACATAGCCAACAGTCTGAAAATATTACTTTCAATTCTTAAACTGAACTTCATCACAATCATTAACCCATCTACATCTGAAAATATCTGGAAGATACAAATATGTAACATAAAAAATTTAATGAACTACAGCTTGAGTAGTAAGCACATTTTCTTTACCAAAATCTGGATAACTATTGTTAGCTAAAGAATTAACAGTGCGAAGGCTATTTTGAGAAGTTGTGATGTTAATACGATCTTCACTGTGGTAAAATTCTCTGCTCTGAATAGTCAGATCATCAGTTATAAAATGTATCTGAAAAAAAGAAGAAGAGAATTTAGTTATAAAAAGATTAAGGCACAAAAGTCAATTTCTGCTTGGATATGTTTCACAGAGATATAATTAGAATTACAAATTTAGCACTTACAATATTGAAGAGATTTGGAAAGAGCTATTTCTTTTCTTTTTGGAAATTTCAATTAAAAATAAAGTTAAATTTTGGCATTATCCTGCAATAACTTCTAAAAATATATTGTTAAAATTACTTTACACTCTTCAGAAATGAAAATTATTTTATAAATTATACCAATTTCGCTGAAATACAATTTATTGTGGAATTTGATAAATTGTTAAAAATATTTCTAAATATAATTTGTAACAATACTTTTCAAAGTTAAAATGATCATCTAACCATTTCATGTTTCCTTAAGTCTTTAAATCTTATGCGTCCATTTCCACCTTTTATTTTCTTTTGTTAAAAAATGATTTCAACATACTGATTTAAAATACTGTTACGAATTTTACCGGGGTTCGTTTGGTTAGTGGAAGTGATATGGTGTAGAGAACGCTCAATCAGCAGGCAGAATAAAAACAACGACGTTTATTTACACGAAGACACACAGGACAGCACAAAGACGACAACTATATACAGCATAGAAGACGATTATCTTCAGCCGAGACGTGTAGCATACAACAAGAATCTACTGCAGACAGTAGCGCACAGCTTAGTTCAGCACTAGCTTGACTCCGTCGCTTCCGACTACTCCGCTCTGTCCACTCTGACTGACTTCGTCCATCTGGCAGCTGCAGCCCCTTTTATAGGTCTCAGGAGGCGGGGCTAGAAGCCTCTCAACCAATCAGGAACGTTTGAGGCGTATTTCAATTCCTACTGGACGGATCGGGAAAATTCTCGAAGTTTCGGGTATAATCTATTTTGGCGCCAAAGTCGCCAAATGGTTGCCAAGTTTGTCGCCAAGCTCTGGTACCCCCGACGCGATCAGACTCCGTCCAATACAGATGACTTTAAAACAGTCTTTCTGATAGTGGAACAAACTATGCTGGGAAGCCGAATTGCAGGTTTGTAACAATACGTTTTAGCGAAGAGGAATTTACAACTATGGTATTTAATTATTAAAAAATTTTTAAATATAATTTATAACATAATTTTGTTATTAATAAAATGCAATTCATTTTTATTATGTCAAATTTTTTTGTTTTTCCCTATAATTTATCAAAGTTTAAAAATAATTTTTCTCAAAGTATGAATTTTTTAAAAAGAATTTTTAAATCTGTTTATCATCCATAGTTTGGTTGGATTTGCTAAAAACTAATTAATCTCACCAAACTATGGGTTGAAAATTATTCAATTATGGATATGACATGGGCTATTTAATTAAGGACATGGTTATTTTTTCCTCAAACTGCAAGACTATCTAGTCTAGTTATTACATTATTCATATATAACAGTTTGGATATATACATTAAAGTTCGAAAAATAAAATGTAATTTAAATTGGATAGATGCATAACAAACGACGATTTTTTAAATTTTTATTTATTTCCATCTTTTTATTTGCTTCTTAATCCTTTGTAAAGTTAATTTCTTTGGCTTAACAAATTTTAAAGTTAGCTGGCATAGTGATTTTATGTTATTAATCGAATTGGGGAACCAATTGATAAATAAAGTTTGCTAGTAATACTTATAAATCATTTATTTTTTGCACAGTTTTGATTACATTTTTTTTAATAACATTAAATAGTGCATCTTAAAAGTATATGGAGAGGCGATTTTTTCAATAAAAGTTTGAAAACAGAAGCAATAATCACAAATATAATAATAAATATATGAAATCATAACATAAGTTTATTGCAGCAAAGTAATACATTATAAATTTTTTAAAAAAATAAGCTGTTCAAAAAATATTCTGACTTTTTGAAAATTTTATATTTTAATTGAAATTTTGTATCTATTCCTTTGAATTACCTTGAAATTCCAATCAGGGATGTTTCGACCTAGAGTTTGGAGAAAGTGTGGCTGAAAGAGAACCAGCTCAGCTCTACTTAGTGTTTTAATTCCGGAACAGTCAAAAACTGCTGATTGTGGGCATATATATTTCATTCAAGTACTTCTCACAAGTGTTTGAAGATATTCAGGTCTGGGCTGATGGCTGGTCAGTCTATAACAGTCGATTCTATGTAAAACAATCTGTTGTTGAGTGGAAGGTGTGAATGAATGCATTGTCCTGCTGGAATTTCCAGTTTTCCCCTCCTAAGATGTTCCCAATCGGAAGTAGATTATTTTTGAGGACACTTTGATAATCCTCAGAGCATTGTCGATCATTAAGAAAATCAATATATGTTGTTCCATTGAAATAGAATGCGCTCCACATCATGAGAGAAATTTCTCCTTGTTGTCGAACTAAAAAACTTGCAATGTTCTAGTCGTAGATAATGCCAATAGTACATTTAGCCATCAGAGTAATCTAAATTGAATTTTCTTCATCACTGAAGAAAACATTTAATCATTCATCCATCCAGTGCCTGTATTTTTTAGACCAAAGAATGCATCCTTTGCATGATGCAATTTTATCATAGGTGAACAGCAGATCTTAAAATAGGAAATGCTAAAATTCTTGTAATTCTACAAACAGGCTCCTTTTGCTTTGAAACTACTCGCAAAAGCTCTAAGTCATGACACTGAAATGTTTATCTTGGTTGACCTGAACACTTTTTTTGAATCGCATTGCAACCCTTTAATAAAATTTCATTAATTATAGATACACTTAATCTGCTACACTTAATTTCTTTAGCATTATGAGAAACTTTAAGATTTTTGAACTTTAAAGTGCCAAATTTTAGTTATAACAGCAGTGGAGAATTGAACATTGCGAGGCATTTCTCAGCTACTTGAGAATTGAAGAACAAGACATAATTTTATATCTGAATGTTGTTACATCACATGCACAGAATGCAGAATAGGCAAATTATTTGATACATTGGAAAAAAAAGGTGATTCTTTTCATTGTCCATATATTTTTGTGACAGCTTGTTTTGAATTTTATTTTTTTACAAACAATCTGTAATATAATTTTTTGTGATTATTGCTTTGTTATTTTATTTGTTATTTCAAAAAATCATCTGTTCATACACTTTTGAGACACACTGTAAAACTTAATGCATTACAAAAATATTTGTGGAAATTTAAGAAATAAGAATATGCAACAGTTACTGTGTTTACAATTCATCTTTAAATTCTCTCAGTTAAAAAAATAGTAGTTATTAGTTGAGCAGCAGAACTTACTTTAGGGGAGGATATAGATATATTTTGCATTTCTCGGGCATAAGTGAGAATGAAGAAATCGAAAGCCATAACAAGTATCCACTCAGCACCAGTACTAATAATGTGAGCAGTAAATCCCTACAAAATAAAACAGAAAGAAGAATACATAAATCAATGATAGCAGATCAAACAACTAAAGTATAGACTTTCTGCAGCTATTTATTTATCCACAATATTTAAACATATACATGCTAATAAACTGTTTCAAAACATTTATAATTTTTATTTGAGAAGTAAATATATTCAATACTTTAAGACATCCAATATTCTATATAGCACTATTTAAGAACAACTTTATTCAAAATTTAGAAATACAAAATATGCAATACAATACAAGATACAATCTGTAACATCAAAGTAAAGATATATTCAACACCAAAATATGTTTTGATGGTTTTTTTTAAATAGACTTTTTAAAGGAAAATTTTTCAAAAGTTTAGAAAATATTCATATTTTTAAATCAATCTATTAAAAAATTCAAAAATAGTTTAAATTAAAAGATGTTTTTTTTGCTAAAAAGAGAAGAAGCCTTCTGTTAAGAATTTTCGTCTATATTCTACTGATGAAACAAGGAAGCACATTACAAATTCACACGACTGACAAATATCATTAAGTCAATACATAAATCATAAGATAGGGATAAAATTTTGTTCTTCAAAACAGTTTCTAAAATAATAAATATAAAAAACTTGACAGAAATTTCTAAAATAATGAATATAAAAACTTATCAGAAACTGGAAGCCAGGGCAAGCAAAAGACTGTGGACCTCTTTTTCAAAAAAATTAAATATGCAATTTGCATAATCCCAATGCCATAATTCTTAAAAACTATAATTTACCTATTACTATCCTTTTTCTGACACTTTATGCCAAGAAGCACTAAATTAAAATTGTAATAAAATCTAAATAACAATATATGCATATAATTTTTTTAAACTTTACACTTGCCAAATTAGTATTAATTTCTTAATGTTACTGAACTTTAATTTAATTATTGAACTTTTTTAATTCTTGGCACTCTGATAGCAATAATTGCAAAAAAAAAAATAACCAAGAATTAAATAGAATATTACAAGCATGAACTAGTGCACAAAAAAAAATTTAGTATTGGAACTACATTTTGATGCATTAATGAAGTGAAAATGTCCTGAATGTTTTGCCGCTAATTAAAATTAAGATTTAGGCTTTTACATTTAACTATCAATAAAAGTTATGCAAAATGATTTTTCTTTTAAAATATGAGACAATTCAGATTATTTATCATTTGGACTAAGCATGAAATTAATTTAAATTACAATTATTTCATTTTTTATACCTAAATATAAAAAATATATTTAAGCTATATTAGAAATGAATAACAAATTAATTATTGCAGATGCTTTTATACTGAAACTAAGCAAAGTTACCATTTTGTAAAATGCACTTATATGTATCTAGAAAATAAAAAAAGTTATAAATAGCATCCAACTCATTGAATAATTTAAAAATACATCATATGCCAAACATGATGACAAAATATAAATGATTATATACTTTTAATGATATAAACAGGAATAAAACTGATATTCATAAGCTGTAAAAAATCTAAGAAGGTGAAATTTTTGGAGAAAATATATATATCTGATTTATATAAAAATTTAAGCCATTGACATACGATTCAAGATATTATCATAATAACTGCATTTATTTGATGATTAAAAATTAAATTTTTAATCTAGTTTTATTCATACTTCTGAATAACAAATTTATAGCTACATATATTTTTACCCCCCCCCCAAAAGAATTGACAGTTTTTTTATGAATGAATGGATAAAAATATCTATGTCTCTAGCAGTTATAAAAACCATCTTCAATAGTTCATGTTTTCTTAAAAACTGCTATTTAACACTAAATAAAATTACTTGACACTTAAAATTATACAGAGAGAAAAAGAAAACATTTGTATGCTATAAAATCGCTTAGCCCCCTTTTCATTGCTTAAGAGTAAAGTAAAAGATTTGATTAAATCCTTAAAGTTATCTGCTATATACCAATACAAGAAAAACAAATGTTTTAGAAACTCAATGAATCAATATAGTTTGAAGAATGGAAACTGCTGTTATAAATCATATATAAAAGTTTATTAAAATTACACTCTAAATGTATATCATTGTAAAGGTAATTTTTTGGAATTTTAAAAAGAAATATAAATTATTTTTGTGCAATAATATTTTCAGAAGTTATCATGAAACTCTTTGAAACTTCAATAATCATTTAATAATTTTTTTAAAATTCTATTTAAAGGTTCCAAATGTGCGAACACATCTCTTAAGTACTTTTGTGCTAAATTTAATAATTTTAACTCAAATGCTCTAGCCTGTAATGTATCAGCAAGCAGCAAGACAAAAGGTAAAACAATGCATTTTAATTTTGTAACGAAACTTGTTCTAACTTGACGCGGACTGAATGGCTCAGTGGTAGAATGCTATGAAATGAAAGCGACAGTTCACAAGTTCGTATCTGACTGCAGGCAAGTTGTCTAAAAATTTTGTAACTGGTTTACTTTCTGTTATTTCTAGTTTGTTCTAGAATGGTCTTATAATTTCTGTATCTTTCTAAATATGGAAGATTTCAGTCATTTCGTCTTGTGGATAAAAACAGATGTTAGTTACTTGAATAAAGTCTCGAGTTGAGATTAGCGAGTGTTATCTTTAACTTTAGTTGAAACACACGGTTTATCTACGCTACCTTCATCTAAGCGACAGTTTGGTGGAGGAGCGGGGTACGATAACAAAAATGACGAACGAGCTAAGCAGAAGTCGACTATTGGAAGAATAACCTCCCGAGTTTGGTCTATTGCCTGATCCAACCAGAAGTTCGATGAAAATGTCCGATAACAAAGAAAGGGAAACAACACTACCTATTGGTACCAGCTCAGCTCCTACTGCTACAAAACCTTTTTTAACGTACCAACTACCAAGAAATCCCTGCTTGCTTTCCGGAGATGTCCATGAAGATGCGAGCATGTGGCAGAAGGATTTTCAAAAAACCACCATCTTTAACCGTTGGGATGATCAAATGCACCTTGCTAATGTTATTTTCTATCCGGCTGGAACTGCTTGGCAGTGATTCGACAATAATGAGGGCTCTTTAACTGATTGGATTACGTTCAAGAATTCCTTGAACAACATGTTTTGCAGAACAGATGACATAAAATGCCAAGCCGAGAGAGTTTTAAATACACGTTCTCAGCAAACTGGTGAGGCATCTGAATCCTACATCCAAGATATACTCTCGTTATGCCGTAAAATGAATCCAGGAATGATGGGAGATGAAAAGGTAGCCCATCTCATAAAGGGCATAGCGGAGGTCAAAATTTTAGGACAATCGACGAGTTAGTGAAAAGATGCCGTGAAATTGAAAGTCTTCGCCGAAGAAATATTTCCCGAACACGATTTCAGAGACTGCATAATGTTTCTGCAGACTTTGACGACATAAAATCCATAATTCGTGAAATTGTAAGGGAAGAACTTCATAAGTTCTTACTTGAAATACAACACTCAGAGGCGACGGCAGAGATTTGGGGACGGGGAGGCAAGACAAATCCGACAGGGGGGCAAGCGCAATCTCTAATTTAGCTTCAAAATAACTCATAATAATTAATTTTACATTCAATTAAAGAAAATAAAGTATTATTTAGCTTCTTCTTTACCCAGATACTGACCGTTTCTTTCATTGTTAAAAATTTGAAAGATATTTGTAAAAAAAAAAAAATGTTGTTCTCAGTTTCTTTTACTGACTGTCAAAATATCGCTAATATTTGAGCCCATTTTTTATGAGACTCTTCAGATTTAATTGCATTGAGATCCAATTTTAGAAAAAAATATGATTAAATTTTTTTCTAGATTGTAGAATATAGATAGAAACATAAATTGCGCCAGAATGGCGTGGCATTCTAAATGAGCAAATGCATGTTCTTATCGTGGAATCTATATAAAATGAGTGTTGAAAAAAAAAAGTTTTATAAAAGAAATTTTTTTAGAAATCTGGAATAATAAATAAAAAAATAGTCGACGTTTTCTCCAAAAATATATTTTTCCGCGTAGTTCCCTACCTAAAATATTTGTTAAGTAACAACGAGCAGAGGTGTTTCGAATCCGAGAGGAAAAAGTTCGCGTGCTCAACAAAAATTTACTATAGATCGGACACGAACAATATAGAATGCTGAAAAGATACAATGTTATTGTTTCTGAAGAAGGCTGGAGAAAATATTTTCTAAATTTATGAATAAACTTACTATTTTATGCAAGACATGAAAAATATTCTTAAGTAAGTTCGTATGTCAAGAATTTAATGTGTCATTTATGAATATTCTAAAAATAACTATTTAAATCATCTTTTTATCAAGACATCTTTATTCAAAGTCTATTAAAAATTTAGAAGCATTTGAAATTATATAATTTTTGCCGCGAATAGCAATTGAAAGAAAAAATATATATATAAACGATACGTTCCCGATCATATAGTCATAATATTGAATGGAGAATCTGAAGATAGGTTGTAATTTATTTATTTAACAAATTGCATACTTGGGTAAACTCTTTTAGTGTAGCTAAAAAGCTATCAAACCACAAATATTTATTTATTTTTGTCGTCAACTGCAGTCAGCAATATTTATTTAGTGTAATAATTGTAGCCTGATAAATTAGACTGCAAAAGAAAACAGATATTTTATTGTTAAATAAATTTAATTTACAATTATAGAATTTACTTACTTCAGTGATTTATAATGAATTCACATAATGTGGCTACAGCAAAATAACTCTTTTTAGCATGCATATTCACAAGAGTGTCAGAAGAAAAGAGTGTTTTATTAAATTTAGTATAACCATTAACTCGATTTCAGTCAGACAATTCTCGTAGTGAAATGAATAAAATAAATTTATCAATTCGTTACTGAGGAAGTAATAATTATATAAATAAGATGACGATAAATTTTAGAACTTGAGTTTGAATGATGAGTTATGGAAAACAACTCAATCGTCTTATTTATGAATAATATAAAAGCATCAATTTCTCTAATAATTCCACTGGAGGTAATAGAAGTGATGGGAACATTTTTTTTTCTCCATAATCTATGAAAAAATCTTATCCGAAGAACAAAGATTAGTCAGGAACGTCTTATTCATTGGACAGCTTATTGATTATTCTACTAAATTTAGTATAAATTAAATGCTGAATGAACATTATGACATTTAAATAAAATGAATGAGAATTTGGACTCGTTGACACCCATTCACATTGAATTTTTAGTCGACCGATCAAAATTTTTGACAAAATGGAACATATGTCTTATTCACATGTCGTCTTGTTGGTTATATTGACAAAAGAAGTGCAAATTAAAAGCTTAATGAACGACATTTGAATCAAATGTCTGAAAATCTGTGGACAGAGTCTTCGACATTCATCACATTCAGTTCATAGTCGTTCGCCTAAAAGTTGCCGGCAGAATGCGATATCTTATTCACTTGTCTGATATATAGTGTAAATTATAAGCTAAATGAACGACATTTCAATCAAATGTCTGAAAATCTGTAGATTTAATGTCTTCGGCATTCACCACATCGAATTCATAGTCGGCCGATCAAAAATTGCCAGTAAAATGAGAATATCATCTTGTCGATATCTTATTCACTTGTTACCTTGTCGGTTATATTACCAAAAGTAGTACACATTATAAGCTTAATGAACGACATTTGAATCAGATGTCTGAAAATTTGCGAACTTAACATCTTCGACATCCATTGCATTCAGTTCTTAGTTCGGTCTATCAAAAATTATCCGCAAAATACAGAATATTATTAGCCTACCGCCCTATTGATTATTTTGCCGAATATAGTCAAATTACTTTAACCGTTACTTGGGATACTTCGACTATTTACAATATATTAACTAAGATGGATTTTAAATAATCATATTCGATAATGCGCTACTCTCTATAACTGTCCTAAAATGGTGAAAACTTTTGTCGACGAAACTCTCAATCTCTCGCCGACGGGGAGACAAGAGGCTGCCGACAGGGGGGGGGGGGAATTGCCACCTCCGACAACACTACCCAAATTGATGAACTTGAATCCACACATGACACTGCACCGGTAGTTAGAGATTATGGAGGCTCTGACGCCCCTTACTGTTCCAAGACGACATAACACTATTCCTCAACGCAACACCGCTTCTCGACGTTCAGTTCGCTATTTAGACGTGAAGCAAGGAACAGCGCCGATCCAGTACGTAAAACGGACCTGTGGAGAACTGATAACAATGTGCCCCTCTGCTACCACTGCGGACGACCAGGACATGTTTTGAGGTATTGAAGGGAAAGATATCAAACATTCGCTGACGTAAGAGTCGCACGAATATTCAATCCCCGACGAGATATAAATATAGAATCTCAACCACCGACAATCCCAATCACCTTTACGACGATCAAGCAGCTCTCAACGTCGATCCAATGAGGAAAACGAATTCGGGCGACCTCTGCAGGAGGTGAGGCCACAATTAAAGAAAATGCTCCGATGTACATAACGAATAATTTAAAAAGTAACACCACCCATACCAAAGTAAATGGACAATATGTAAAAGCCCTCATTGATTCAGGTGCCGGTTACTCCACACGTCCACAAAATAAGCATCTTATTGACCTACCACCCTATCGATTATTTTGCCAAATGTAGTCAAACCGCTTTAACCGTTACTTAGATATTTCGACTGTTTACAATATATTAACTTTAAGGTGACTTTTAAATCATCATATTTAATAATATGCAGCTTTCCACAAGTACCCTGAAATGAAGATTTTTCCCGGTGAAACTCTCAATGTCTTGTCGATGGGCAGAGTGGTTTGGCAAAAACTTTCCTTGGCCCCCTGCTTGGTTTGGGCGATCTCTGAATACCTTAGAAAAAACTGCATAGTTTCTAGACGATTATAAGAAATCCTTATAAGTTCTGTTACAGCTTCGGGCTCGAATCTCTCCTTTGCTTTGGGCTATACATCAAGACATGATCACGCTCCTTAAAATGGTGGTTTGCTGCTGTGATACAAGAAGTCTTCAGTCGTTTTCTGGATAGAGACTGTTTCACTCTTTTGCAAACACATGTATGCTTATCAAACGTGCATCTAAATTTTTTATATATTCCTTCGGCGAGAAAAGTGTATCAATCGGCCATCCAGAGGAGCTATCATAGGACAATCGCAGCATTTGACCAAAATGGATCTCTGATGTGGTACATCCAGTCACTTCATGTGCAGCGCTCCAATAAGTCAGCAGGCAAATGTGTTCCCAGTTAATCTCATTCTTTGAAAGAGATAACCAAAGATGACTTAAAAGGGTTCGAATAAATCTCCCGAACATGACATTGGATTCAGGATGTAATACAGATTTAGCAAAAGTTTGCAAACCTCAGAAAAGAGTAAAAAATAAAAATGCGTGCTCTGATCCGACAGTAATATAAAAAACATGCCATTAATAGAACGTGTTCTTGAGCAACAGTTGAAGAATTACTTCCAGCTACTTGGTAAAATAGTCCATTAATACTAGAACATACCGACTGGCCCTTGAAGTTATTCGAAAAGGTCTTAAAATATCTACAGCCATTCTCTTGAATGGTGCATCCACATTATAATATTGAAAAACATTTTTCGTTTCAATTTTGGTCCTTTTCGAGATCCGCATGGCATTCGCTACAACATTTTTTAACGTCGGTGAGAAGTCGATCTCAATAAAATTGCTTTCTTTCAAGTTTCACTCATTGTTTTCAGGACTCCAAAATGTTTTCCGCTTGCGCTGTCAGAAGTGAGCTGCAGAATTTACGCAATTCCGTTTTATAGAAGAATTAATTATCAATAATAACAGTTTCCGCTATCACTTTCCCATTTATGATACAAAACCCCCTTTAAGACGTAAAAGTCGCGAAGGGCCCAATATAAATTTAAATATTTCGCTGCCTAGCGCATGCACAAAAATGCGAATGGCTTCTATTTCAGATAAGTCAAAAAATGACTGATTTTCATCGGTAGCCAAATTTGTTTCATTTCACTTACGAAAAAAGTTCCTCGAAATGACAGTTCGGATAAGAATCCTCAAAAATAAAAAAATTTCAGTTCAAGAATAAATTTCCCTAATTCTTCCCGCTCTCCGCATCGTTGGAAGGCATGCATAACAATTACAAATATGACACTTTAAAAAGTTCATAATACTCAAATTCAAAAAAAAAAAAAAATTTTAAACATAAAAATATTTCGAGGCTTTTCAAACATTGCATTCACACATTTCTATACGATAAAGCATTACTCACCCCATCTTCTTCATGCCATTTTGTGCCATCTTTTCCATGAAAGTTGTAATGAGCTATGATGCCAGCAACGAGGGCTTCATAGCATTAAGGAAGAAGGTTTACAATATAAAAATTAACAAAAAGTGATTATAAGGGACAATCAAATGATAACGAGTATGGCAAGGAAATTGGTAACATAAGTAGGTTTATGCATAGAAGCGAACCGCTACTTGATTTGCCTGTGCTTGAATTGAGCGCTTGTGCGCGTCTGATATCATACGGAGGCCGGCAAAGAGGAACTGCGTGCTAAGTGCGGTAGGAGTTTCAAGAAGTGAAACTCATGCCCGAATGTCTGCTATGCATGCAGAACAGAGTATGTTGCGAGCGCTTGAGTGAAATAAACGAAATCGAACAAAATGCTGATATCGCTGCAACACCTTCAAACGGTATTATGATGAAGAATATCGTTTTCTGTCACGTATTGTTGCGAGAGATGAAACATGGTGTTATTATTATGAATCGAAGAGGAAGCGCCAGAGCTAACAATGTAAGCATATGGATTCAAATCCAAAGCCATGCACACTAGCTCCAGGATCATTGCGATCATCTTTCTCTTTGATCGCAAGTGTCCGCTGATAATTGATTTTTTGGAACAGACCCCGCAATTAATGCACAGCGGTTCATGGGAACTTTGCAAAAAGTGAAACTCGCTGTCAATTCAAACGCCAGGGATTTGATGGACGGCATCATTTTGTTGCAGGATAATGTTAGCCTACATGTTGCCAATGATATTAATACTGCAATTCAGAAATAAGGCGGGAAGCCCTTACTCACCCTTCATACAGTCCAGATTTCTTCCCATGTGATTTCGATAATTTTTGTAACTCCGAAGAAAGACATCCGTGGACGTCGTTTTGCTTTGGACCAAGAGAACACGCCTAGGCTATAAACCTGACTCCGTGAGCGATCGCAAACATTTTTCTATGAAGGTAATGACCATCTTTTTTCACAATAAGGCGTTTGTTTTAACAATTATGCCGATTATTTTTGAACTAATATACTTATATTTTTCCCCCCATTCTGTCTCGTTTTCATTTGACTGCCGCTTATAGAATTAAATTTATTCTTGAAACAAGCCCAGTATATATATAAACATTTATACTTTTTAGAAAACTAATTGTAATTGTAATCTTTTATAATAATATTGCATTAACTACAAAGCACTGCATAATGAATGCATTTTTAAAAAAAGAATATTATTGAATTGAATTTCTCAGGTACAAGTGTTAATAGATGATATAATGTTTTAGATTATGATAAGCACAGAATTTGTTGATTGTTAAAATTGCATTTTATTGAATAAATACACCGATGTTTTTATTTAATGAATTAGGAACAAATTGAAAAACTTTTGTACACAAAATGTTTATACAAACCTTAAAATTTTTGTTACTATAATTTATTTCAATATGTAAGATATTTCTCGCTACATTTAAACAGGAAAAAATTTTATGCACAAATTAATTGCTATTAATAAATTATACAATCAGGATTCGTAGTTTCAGGAAGATTTATTTGGTTTAATCTTTTTATCTCTAAATCTGGTGAGTTACAATTCGCTATACGTAGATAAAATAGGTAACTGCCTTCAAAGTCTTGCGATTTTTTTTTTTTGCAGCATTTATAGAGTAATTTAATTTTGAGCATTTATTGAATTTATGAAGGCCACGCATTTCAATTTATTGAAAATAAAATCAAGTATTGTTATAATTTTGGAAAATTACTGTAACAATATTTTAAATATATATATATATTGTAATTTTGCTTCCCGGCACGAATAGTGTCATCATGGGAAAAACCGTCGTACGATCTGTCCTTAACGTGCTGAGCGGGTGCGACGTCAATGACCTCAGAGCTTGGCAACCATTTGGCGACAAAATGGATACTGTGTGATCTTTTGTTACTAGTCTTTGCTCTCTTCATGTAAAAAAATGTACTATCTACACTCAGCCCAAGATTTTTATCAAAAATTAACAATTGATTTGATTTGCTAATCTGAAGTCTCATAACTGTTCGAACATTTTAATGAGTAATTCTAACATCCAAATCCCCAAACATCTCAATTAGTTGTTGATATTAATTCTGTGTTCATCTTAATTTACTTTAAAATAAAATCTTTTAATAATTCATAATTTATCACAACTTTATCTGTCTGCCACTTATTTAGCTATTTCAGATGGGAAAACTTCATCAAATACAAATCGCATTGTGTTGGTGACTTTGAAAAAACAAAATTTGCTGTTCAAAGAAACACAAGTAAAACTTCATATAATTTGTTTTAGGAACAGAATCATGGACTAGTTTCTTGAGCTATGATTAAAGAAGACGGATAATAGCATTACTGAATTAGATTCATTCACTCTTCTAATTTTCGGAATCATAACCTAATAATCTAAACTTTCCTAATTCACATAATATTTCTCTCTTTTTCCACAACAATTTTCCCCCAATTCCTCAGCCCTCTTTCTTTTCCCTCAAAAATTCTTTATTCCTTCTCTTTTCCATCATTAATTATAAATAGTTTAACATCGTAAGCAGTTCAAGACCTCATCATAACCAGCAGTTTTCAGAGATGCCTCCACATTAAACCTAAAAATTTTAATCCATAAATATATCTAAATTTATTGCTAACTCTTGGAAATTCTCTTTTTTCCTCTTAGTAAGATATGACATTTCAAAATTGTCTCAGGCATTATTGAAATATATATTTATTTGCATACGCATTATATAAAATAATAGTTTGAATACTTAGGCAATGATATACTCTTTCTATCTGAAAGGGGTGATTAACATTTCTTTTTACCAAAAATTCTCTAACTACCCATTCATAGTTTTCAAAATTCTATTAAGTATTCAAACTCCATCACACACAGATAATGTGTTAATAAGATCCATCTTGAAACAAATTTGAAATAAATTATAGTTTGTTATCTGAATTTGATGAAAAGTTTACATAGCAGGATATCTTATTTGAATTTGTTCAAATCTTGTTTTGAGGCCTGTGCCAGGTACTTTATTAGAATTTACAAAATGAGCAATTTTTACTTAAAATTTACATTAAGTTTTTATTCATAATTTATATTTACATTTTCTTATTGATTCTTAGATAGCTTTTCAGTCATGTTCAAACCAATTTTCCACTTATAACTTAGCAAAATATAATAAAGAGTTCCATTGCATGCATATAAGTTCATTGCACCTGTAATATACAAGACATCCAGTTCTTTTGGCTTTTCTGGTTACAAAAAATACATTTCATTACGATTTAATTTAGTTATATTTAGGAAATAAATACATAAAAGAACAAGACAAGGTATTAATAATCTAGACCTCAAATATTAAAAATAAAACTTTCAAAGAAAATGTAAAATAGACTACTGTAAAAAAAATTTAAAAAAAAAAGGTAATAATTTTCTTATAGTAATTTTTTAATACAGAATCTAAAAATATTAAAATTTTGAATATTGAATTTTTTAAATAACAATACTTTGAATTATTTTTTAAAAAATTCTCAAAAGGATACTAGTTACAAAAGCAGCTGTCTGGATAAGAGAGAAAAATACTCTCAATCGTGCAATGAGAACTGAATTAAGTAGAGGACAGACATAATGCGAAATAACAGTTTGCATCCAGCTATACAATGCAGCACAGCCAAATGCCATAAGTGCCCCACACATATGAACAATTATTACTGAAGTTTCCTATAAGAAAAGGATCCAAAATATATTAAAATAGCATAAAAATAAATCAGACAGCCTGACTTGTTCTTAAATAAATAATATGTTATAGAGTAAGTTAAATTTATTTAATAATAAAAATTAGAGGTTCAATCAGTTTTCTATTTTTAATTCTTTATCAATTATTGAAACAGACAAGATATTAATGTACACATTTATATTACTTAAATAACCATAATATAAAATTTATGGGTAGATCTATTGTTCTGTCCCAAGAATTTAATCAGAACAGTGAATAAAAGTGACATGAAATTAGAATTTACCAATCAGGGATTTATTCCTAAGCCAAATATACTATTTTTGCCTTCTATATTCTGAACTATGACTATACTCTGAATTTGAATAAAATGTTCCAGATTGTTCTGCTTATTTTTTATTTTAAATGTTATATTATTCATGTTTTGTACTGATTTTACTTGAAACTTAAATTGCTTCTGTAATGGGGAAAAATTAAACTATAATATGGCAAAGTAAAGCAACATTCATCTACATTACATAATCAAATAAATGAAGACTGCTCTTATGAATAATTGCATGTGGAACTATAAAGAATGGAAGATTTAATAACATTGTCTTACATGCCAATTATAAAAAGAGACCAAAAATATTGCATTTAATACAATCTAAAAAAATTTTTTAATAAAATTAATTACAATAAATGAAAGAATTTGAATCTATCCTAGACAAAGTTGGTCAATGAAGATAATAAAATTATTATATGAGACAAATCTAGAACTTTAAAAATTCTGTTTAAAATCCGGAACTAGATCTTTAAAAATTCCGTTTTATCATCAAAATTACAGCAATTTTTCTCCAAGCACTCAATAAAAACAAGTCTAGTTGCAAGATGAGTGTAGCAGAGAAAGCAGTAGAATATTCCCATAACAAAAATCAAATGAAGAAAATAAAGAATGAGAGCAAAAGTATTTCAATATTACAATTAAAATTATCTTTTGAAAATAATAAAAACACCAGATGAATAGTTTAAAATGTTACCACATTAAAGTATTTCAGTCTAGATGTTTAACATGCGCTATTATAGAAAAATTTGCATACAATACTTATACAGAGTTTTCCTTTTTTGTCATCCATTTCATCTACTAAAACTTTTTGTAATGAAAAATACCATTAGAAGCCTTAAAGGAGACTGGGACATATATATAGCTGGGATTCCAACTCAATTAAAATCTAAAAACTGAACTTTTCAAAAAGATTTCCTTATAAGTATCTTACATCATTATTGTCTAGCAAGTTGCCAAATATACTTTGAAACCATTCATAGTATACTGTTTATGAAATCAATATAAAAAGATGAGGCTAAAATAACAGAATACTACCATGCTGTTTTACACACACTTTTTCCTCGATCAGTAAAATATCTAGAAATAGTTAAATTCAACAAAATGATTTTATTATTTGTTAAATAATTGAAATAACAAAATTCAATGTACTGCTATCCAGAAGAGTATTTGAGAAGTCTGGGGGGGGGACTTCTATCTATTAGAGAAAGTGTTATAAGACACGAATGTAAAAATGCTGATTGAAGCTATCACTACATATCACATAAGAAATATAAAATCTGCAGTAAAAAAACATATATAAAGGATGTTCAAAAAAAAAATAGAACAAGCATTTATTGCCTTAAATATTTTATACTTAGTCATATACTTTCAATTACAAAGTTTCATTAAATAAGGTGGGCAATTGTATGAAAACATTTTGGCTTTAGTAGAGATTGACAGAAAGAAGTTTGAAAACATTAAAATTTTATTTATATATCCTTCACAGTACAAAATTGTCAATCAATGAAATATTTCCCTTACATTCATCAATGCATCCACTAAGTTTCACATTTCTATCAACAATATTTGAAGATAAATGCTTATTTTTAAATTTAAAGGGTCATTGAAAATTTAGGAACATGCACACTTATTTATTTCAGATGTGCTAATTTATTCAGCACAAAAAAAGCAGTCACATGAAAAGAAGTACATCATTTAATCATTAAGAGTTGAGAGAAATTTGCTAATCATGCATTGGTCAACAGTTTCAATTTTAACTTTATAAGGAAATTTGAGAAACTAAAAAACTAAACAAAATATCCAGGAAAGTGCAGAAATGCCAAACAAGAAAATTAAATTCATTGCTGACGGTTGCTTATTTTAAAAAAAGAATGACATATTTCAGTAACAAAGAAAGTTTGAATGTACTGACAACATATAATGTATTGTTACGTAATTTTCGCCGGGGTTCGTTTGGATAGTGGGAGTGATATGGTATGTGGAACGCTCAATCAGCAGACGGCAGTAGAAAATAAAACATCGACGTTTATTTACACGAAGATACACAGGACAGCACAAAAGCGACAGCTATATACAGCACAGAGACGACTATCTTCAGCCGAGACGTGTAGCATACAACAGCATACAACCAGAATCTACTGCAGACAGTAGCGCACAGCTCCGTTCAGTACGAGCTTGACTCCGTCGCTTCCGACTACGACTCTCGACTACTACTTCGACGACTCCGTCCACTCTGTCTTCGACTTCTCCGACTCTCGACTCCTACTGCCTTCTACCTTGCTCTGGCAGCTGCGGCTGCTTCCTTTTATAGGTCTCGGGAGGCGGGGCTAGAAGCCTCTCAACCAATCAGGAACGTTCGAGGCGTATCTCGGTTCCTACTGGACGGATCGGGAAAATTCTCGAATTTTCGGGTATAATCTATTTTGGCGCCAAAGTCGCCAAATTGGTCGCCAAGTCGCTAAGCTCTGGGACCTCCGACACGCCACCTGGACTCTGTCCCAGTCAGATGACTGTAAAACTTTCTTTCTGTTGATGGAACAAACTATGCTGGGAAGCCGAATTGTAGGTTTGTAACATTGTTCCCCTCTTCAAGGACTGACGTCCCGGCAGTCCTACTTCATTCCAACATCTGGCGTAGGCTTCCGTATGATGTTATGATGATGATGCTTTAGGCGACTTTCGAAGATGACATCATTTACTAATTTGGCGGCGACTGAAGATCCATCCAAACCTTCTCAATGCTTTTGACCCGGACCTCTTCGTCGTTTCGGATTGTACATCCAGACTTGATTCCGCTCCTTAAAATGCAGAATGTCCCATGGAGCCAAACGCTGGATCGTAGTAGAGACCTCCAGAATGAATTCTTGCCGGGCTTTTCGGTTGGTCACTTTAAACTTCTTCCATCGAACCAATCGTATATCAAGATGATCCAACTGTGCCTTCTGAAGTCCACTCGAAAACCAGGTATTCACCTTCGTCGCCAAAGCTTTCACGGGAATAAGTCCACCTCTTCCCGGTCTATTCTCGACACTCGAGAATTGTCCAACGCTCTCCACACTGGATCTTCTGAAGAGTAAATCTGCCTTTACGGGAAGGGCTCTTCTGCAACGAAACAACATGTCCGGATGCACAGGAGATTCGTCGGCTCCTATTTGCATGACATTCCTCGGAAAATCAACAGCAAATCCGAATTCTTGGAGGAAATTGGGACCGTGACTACAGGGATCAGCGATTCCAGCCATGTAGTCTTCTAGTTGCTCTTGTCCGGCTTTCATTTCTTGCAAAAGTTTCTCTTGTCCGGCTTTCATTTCTTGCAAAAGTTTCTCTTGTCCAGCTTCCATAGATTTCTTCATCTCAGCCAACAGAGCCAGTAACTCACCATTACCGCTATCAGCCATTTTTACTTGGGATCTCGTCAGAACCATACACTGTTGACCACTATCCCACTTCTGACACCAAATGTTACGTAATTTTCGCCGGGGTTCGTTTGGATAGTGGGAGTGATATGGTGTGTGGAATGCTCAATCAGCAGACGACAGTAGAAAATAAAACAACGACGTTTATTTACACGAAGATACACAGGACAGCACAAAAGCGACAGCTATATACAGCACAGAGACGACTATCTTCAGCCGAGACGTGTAGCATACAACCAGAATCTACTGCAGACAGTAGCGCACAGCTCCGTTCAGCACGAGCTTGACTCCGTCGCTTCCGACTACGACTCTCGACTACTACTTCGACGACTCCGTCCACTCTGTCTTCGACTTCTCCGACTCTCGACTCCTACTGCTTTCTACCTTGCTCTGGCAGCTGCGGCTGCATCCTTTTATAGGTCTCGGGAGGCAGGGCTAGAAGCCTCTCAACCAATCAGGAACGTTCGAGGCGTATCTCGGTTCCTACTGGACGAATCGGGAAAATTCTCGCAGTTCCGGGTATAATCTATTTTGGCGCCAAAGTCGCCAAATGGTCCCCAAGTTTGTCGCCAAGCTCTGGGACCTCCGACGCGCCACCTGGATTCTGTCCCAGTCAGATGACTGTAAAACTTTCTTTCTGTTGATGGAACAAACTATGCTGGGAAGCCGAATTGCAGGTTTGTAACAGTATGTAAATCAATACTGGCAAAATGCACCAATTACAAATGGCAATACAAATGCCATTTTTTAAAAGTCCCAGCATCTTTCTAGAAAGTGCAATTACAGAATGGTTTAGGGATAACAAACTGCAGTATCCTTACAAAGAAGGAATAGGGAAGATGAGGTGTTATGCAAATGAAACAGAAACTGATATTTTGACTTATTTTTCATGGTAGTATTTGAAGAGTCGATTCAAACCTTACCACTCCAAAAAATGAAAATATAGGAAATATTTCAATTTAATAATTGGCTTCCATGTAGCAATCATAAATTATTCATAGAAACAGTTACATGACCAATTATACCATTGACATCTAAAATTTTATAATTTGGCCCTATATCAGGTAAAATCAAATCCTTATTATTATTATTTTTTTTGAGAAGTATAATTTGGATAGACAAAAATTGTTTTAATTATCAGTGGCAATTTTTTATAAGTGTATGGTGTGGCATTTTTAGAAGCATGTTGATTAGTCGTATTTTCGACAATAGTGTACTAAATGGTTACAAATATATTCAGTTAGTTTTGATAGAGATTATGTCCGAACTAAGGGATGAATTGCCTTTAGCATTATGAGCTCTGTAAATATTTTTTTAAGAAATTCAAAAAATCTTTTGTTTTGTAGGTGATGAACTGAATTGTACACACACAAATATATAAAAAGAATGCAGGCTTATATATATGTTGAATAATGTATTACCCATTTTCTGATTTTGCTGTTTTAATAATTCTTTGAAATATATGTATTATTCCTGAAAATTTCAGTGTAAAACTTGCTCAAACATCAATCAGAGGTATGGAAAAATGGTCTATGTAAATAAATTTGCCTTTTAATATCTTTGAAAATTTCACTCATTTAAGCATGGAATGTTGCATCCTTATAAATGAGTGTTAGAAAAACAGTTTATTTGATGACACTTTTTTGATATGAAGATTATTATATATACGCTTTTTATACATCTAAGTACCTTATTTTGACAAAACTGCAATTGGACATATATGTTTGATTACTGTAGTTAAGGAAACAAATACTTGTTCCTCTTTTGGGTGGCAGCCTGTATGTATATTATATATATATATGTGTGTGTGTGTGTGTGTGTGTGTGTGTAATGATATTTTAACTCTAATTTCAATTTAATTAATTTTCAAGATTTTATCTTAACTTAGCCCATAGTAACTTTATTCTAAAATATTCTCTTATTTCGTGATCCAATTCCACTGTCTCTACTTAATTAATTCAAGAGAAGCTTTGTTAAATGACTGACTTAGCTAAAAGTCGAACTTTCCCACGCTCGGCAGAAGGGGTAAAAAACTGTCCAGTTAGCACATTCTTTTTAAAAAATCCCTGTGTTTCCCTTACATGTGATTGACATGCATCAGAAATCCCTATCAGAATCTTAATAATATATTAGTACTGTAAAATTATATTTTCCCTATCCATACTCAATGTTATATAAGATGAGGGATAATTTATTTCGTTCCTTCTTCTTCCCCACTTCTGTTTTTGCAGCGCGCTGTGGCGAACGTGCCATGTCCGCGCCTTCTTGTAAATAATCATGCTTGCCTCCCGGAGAGAATAAATCGAACTTTAAAAATTAAAAAGTCTCTTCACTGTCTTCAAATTGCATTCTGCTTCAACAAATAATGTTACATATATATATATATATATATATAATAAATTAATATATATATATATATATATATATATACTACCAAGGCAATTACAATTAGGAAAAAGACTGTCATTTTATTAGCACACTGAAGCATTTCAAAAATCATGAAGGATGAGCAGGATTGCTACAAGATTTACATACAGTAAATCTTGTTAAATATTTAAATTATTATCTTGTTAATAATTTAAGCTTAAAATTGCTTAAAGTTTAAAGAATTTTTTACATACTTAAAAATTACTACTCTGAATTCTAGAGAAATATTATATGGAAAATTATATGCCTCTGGTAATCAATTGGTTTACCAAAATAAATGTTTTCTAAAATTTTCAATTCAACGTTTTATGTAACTTAGTTTTTTATTGGATTCTTCAAAAAAATATGCTAATTCTTCGAATTTTGAGTCATATAATAATATTATAAAGCCTAATGCCATTCTATTCATTGTATCTATTCAATTTTACGACAGGTCCCACAAAATTGAAGGGGAAGTGATTAAACTTCAATTAAAATAAATTTTGCTCAAAAACTATATCTTTTACTTTTAAAAATATGAGTATATAAAACAAAATTGTTCAGCATTGAAGTCTCCTGTACACTACATAATATTTTACATAAATTATGTCATATCTCAAAGATTTATTCAATAAAAAAGTTCTCTGATTCATCATAAAATTCAGTTTTTAGTTTTACTTTTAAAAGTATTTAAATAATGTAAATAATAATACTTCATTCTGTTTTAGTCAATAAATGCATTTCTGAAAAAATAATGGTCTAAATTTTATACAGTCTTTTTTTTTTTTTTTCCTAAGGAATCGATTATTCAAATATTTTTGACACTACAACTTTAAAAAAAAAATTCTATCATCTGTAATCAAATCGAGTTATAAATTTTTAAATATCATTATTTTAAATATCACTCACAACAGAGTGGAATTTTCTTTTTTTTAAAAATGTTAGTACCTTAAGAATATTTCACTTAATATGGTTCATAGGACTGACAGTATATTTAAAAATACAAAATTTGTTCATTAGAATATTTATTGACTCAAATAATATTCTTTACTTTATTTAGATAATTTTTCCTACTAGGTGAACATGCCTAATACTAACTCTTTAGAAATTAGGTGTTGGGACTGATTAGAATGGATGCCCTGCATATATATAAACATATTTGAACAGTTGCGTGAATGAATAGAAGAAGCTTTTGAATTTTTATTTTTGATTTATTCCAACCTGGGAGGCATAATTTATGTACAAGAATAAGTGGTAAGAAATACATCAGTCTACATTGCAACACAAGAACAAAAGAGACTGAAATTTTGCCTTCAGTGATTTTATAAAGAGATTTTTATAAGGATTTCTTTGACATGTGTAAATTTAGGATAGGGAAATTCAGGTATCTTCAAAAGAATGACCTAAATATTAGGGATTTTTATTCCTTCATTTGGAGCATGGGAAAATGCTGAAGTTTGTAGTTTTATAGAGTGCATGTTAAAAGTAATTAAATAAAAAGTGAAACTGGATCAGGAACTAAGAGACTATATTAGAATGAAGTTTAATATGGGTTAAATTAAGATAAAATTTAGGAAATTAATTTATTTAAGTTATATTAAGAGATATCATTACATAATGTGCACACCCACACAAATATGTTCGCCTTACCATTGCTAAATTATTGAATTAACACTATAATGTTAAAAGTTCACAGTATATTATAATGTTATACCTTTTTATTGCACTTACCTTTTGAAAAAATATCAAGTTTACATTTATTACACTTTTTTTTTTCAGACATGAGCTGAAATTACACTTTTCTGAGTTTAGTTTGTAGTAAGAGTTAACTTATATCTTACAATTTGCGCTTTTGTTCATATAATGTCAACAAGTTGATAAAAGCTAATTTCTGCAAGTAAACATAACATGTTTGTGAAAGTTAAAATTTATTTTGAGTGAAATCAAATGTTTGGGAAATAAGTTAAATACATTTCTTTTTAAACTGATTAAAAATAGAAACTTTTTTATATGTTTAAAAAAAATTGATATCATTAGAATTATATATTTTATGATATATTATTTTAAGATAATATAAAAATCATTTTTATACTATAATATTTTTGGATGTTCTCATGAAAAAATACTAAATAAGTTTAATATATTTCTTTTTAAACTGATTAAAAATAGAAATTTTTTTATGTTTTAAAAATTGATATTATTAGAATGATATATATATTTTTTAATTTTAAGATAATATAAAAATTATTTTTACACTATAATATTTTTGGCTGTTCTCATTAAAAAATATTAAAATTGTGCTGAATTTTTAGTTAAAATTTCAGCAAAAAAAAGCCACAAAGTGTACATTCTGATTTTCTAAACTATATCCTCCAGGCCAAGTTAGGTAGCTCTACGTCAAATGGTCTGGCCTGTAGAACATGCACATACACATGTACACACACATCTTTATTACAACTAAACTCTATATTAAGTTTTGAATATTTTGAAAATTATTTATACAATAATCTAACAATAAGCTTGACACATTTTTTTTTTAATAATATTAACATTACAATTTATAGTTACCAGAAAAAAAATTCTTGCTGCAATACAAAAAGGATGAGCCTCAAAATTTAATGCACAACTCACTCAAAAAGGAAATAAATAATTATCATATTATATTGAAATTCAATGTAATATTATACAAATAATTATAATTTTTAATTGCAAATTGTATACAATTATAACATATATAGCAAATTATACTCAATTTTCAATTTTTCTTCTCAATGCAAAGTACCTTAGTAATTTTTTAACCAATATAATTTATTAAAAGTTTTAATAACTATTAAAAATAATGCTAGCAATATTTTTACTGTTTTATTTAATAATTTAAATCTTAATTACAACTTTCCTACTTCCAAACACCTACCTGAAAATTAGCTGTAATATTTACACCAAAACAACCAAGCCATCCAACAAAAACTGCCCATCGATTAAGCTTTAAAACTATGGTGAATTCTGATGATAAATGATCCCTATAATGCTGCTCTACATGTTTGTATTGCACATACATAAATATAGCCACTAAAAAAAGAAAGAAAAACATAACATAATTATAAGGGTTTAACTTTTGTTCATTCACAATATGAATGACCACAGTGAGAAAAATTTGAGCTTCTTCATTAGCGTGAAGAATCATTAGCTAGTATAAATGTGAGCAAAAATATCAATTTTCTGTTAATGAAGAAATAAAATACACATGATTGCACCATACAAGCAAACTATATGCCATAAAGAAGTGAAAAAAATTAAGTTTCTTTCTTTCAGTAAGAATTATATACCAAGAAAGAGTCCATCTCAATTGCTAATCATACTTATAAAAAAAATTGCAAAATTATGTCTAATTAAAAGTATAATCTATTAATTCATTTTCCAAGAGTCCTGATCTGAGAAATTAAAATAGATAGAGTTTTAACCAGAATGTATATATTAAAATGATTACCCAAACTTTTAGTTAGTTATTTTAAAATATAAGACCTTAAATTAAATGAATGTATTAAAACATAGAAAAATACTCACATAAAAAAGATACTAGATTAATGGCTTGACTAAAAATGCAACTTTCTGGCACATATGTGCCTGTGTCACTGATGTAAGGAAAGCCAACTTCCACATGATTCAAAGAAACTGCTATACAATAGCTAAAATAGAAAATAATTATATTATATATGAGTATGTGTGTGTATGAAAAACTAATATTTCCACAAAATAAGTACGATACAATGATTCATTCATTATAAAATCATCAAAATATAAAATAAATTATTTATATATTTAAAATTACTGTACATGAACAAAATAAAAGATTAAGTTTGGAAAAGCTAGTAAATCCAAATTATTTTTCAAATATTTAATCATAAATTGTATTTAAATGCATAATGTTTATTGAGATTTATATTTTAAGAATATTGAATTAGATGTCAATTAAACTCATTTTTCTTGAAGAAAAAAAGTGGGGAGGAAAAAAAAAAGTGAAATATCCTAAGTTATATAGGGGGCACTAATATATCTAAGAAACAGTTTTATTTTCTTTTTAATTCTTGATTAAATAAAATCAGGACAGACAATAAATCTTAAAGATAGTTAGATTAAAACAGGCATTCTGAATATATATATATATATATATATATATATATATATATACCTGTAGATTTTTTAAAATTATTGAACAAAAATTTTAACATTAGGTAATTATTACAATAATTTAAATAAAAAAGTAAGCACATAATAAATAAATATACTAATATATGACTCCCAGTTTTCTAACCAATAAATAATAGAATGTTATAGGTGAATAATATCTGGACTTTATATATATATATAGAAAGTAAACTGTATGCATATATAAGAAATAACTATTTCAAAGATAGTATCAAAAGAAATGAATGCAAATTTTTGACATGAAAAAGATGTAATTTTTCATCAATATCAAATCAATTTTTTTTCAAAATGCATCACAAAGAAATAAGGTGAATACAATTAAGACTTATTTACCAATTCTCATATCACTAATTTTAAACAGCTTAAAATTATTACGAAAATTTTCCAAATTCATTTAATTTTTAATAAATCAGAATATTTCAAAAAATTTCACCAGTTTAACTTTTTTCAGCAATTTTTTCAAGAAATATCATAGATTATAAGCAATACTGCTTTAATGGAGAAGTGAAATGATATAAATTAAGAGTTCATTTTAGTTCAACTGATATGGCCAAGGACAAAAACTGGTATAAAATATCATATTCTGACCAGAGTAGCAATCACTAAGGTTGTTATCCTAAAAGAAGAATTCCGTAAAACTATTTCAGTATAGTCTTATAATTGTTAAAAGTTTAAAAATTTTTATCAAAATTTGTAAGAGTTTCTTGCAATTACTGTATGAATCTTCTTTAAAAAGCAGTTGATATTTTAAAAAATCTATTTAATAATAATAAAATAATTCCACTCTAATATTTGTATCAAAGCAATATTATAAAATAATATCTGATTTACAATCCTACTCAGCCCAGAAGATAATGTTAAATTTGTGCATATTTTTATCTAATCTGGATGGCAAAACTGGAAAAAAAAAAGAAAAAAAAGCTAATTTTGTTTACTGAGAAAATAAGTACAAATGATGAGATGTGAATGATACTGTGAAGTTATGCAATATTGATTATTGTTGATCTTGCATGAGAGATAGACTTTTAAAATCAGATTTAGCTAGGACAGTTTCATTTGGCTAATTCAGTTCAGTTAGTCAAATCCTTCCATCTGACTTTTGATACCTTCATAGATATTATTGATATTAAATATTTTGGTTTAAACTTAAATAAAATACAATGAATTAATACTATATGTTTTATAGATAATTTATATTTATATCCGTTTTTATAGTTAATCTAATATTATATATATAAATTATTTTCTTCATAAAAATTAATATTCACATGTTTAAGGGTTGCAATAAATTAATGAACAAAAATGTATTATTTAAAGAATGTTCAAAAAATGAATTTTTCCCTTGCTACTTCATTAAAAACATTGAATTAAAGATACCAGGTCAGTAATATACATGTTTTTTAAAATGTAAAGTTGCATTAGAATAGGATTTCTTTTTAAAATTTGACAACTTTATCGATCAAGGCACTGTTGGATATTTCACCAAATATACTATGCCTACAAATAAACATTTGATATACAACAACAAAAATATTAATAATCATATATTAAAATTATCAATTATAATGTAATTAATTTTTCTCTATTTTTAATTATAGTAAAAAATTATAGGAATCCTTCTGAGAAAGTAAAAATTATCAATATAATTAATCTTTTTCAATTTCATAGAATGCTTAATAAAAATTTTACTTTCATATTCCTTCAGACCTAAATATTCTACATACAAATTTTTTTAAAAAAAATTAGAATTTAAACTTTACAGGTAGTGCACCCTAAAAGGTTAAGAATTTTATATTTCATTTTCCTTGAGCATCCTTAAACAAATAAACTGATATTCTTTGTATTACCATTTTATAAAAATGGCTCATTGAGCTATAAACCAGGAAGGCTGTTGATCCAAGAAACTTAAATATCTATGGTGTACATTTTAATTTGGAACCACAAATTTTTGTCCACATTGGAAAAATCTAATGATTATTAGGAGAATTTATTTAACATGATTAAAATATTTTATACGTAGAATATGACAAATTAAATAATACAATGCGTAGCCAAATTATGGATGAATTTGTTACAAATAAATGCCATAAAAATTAATAAATTAAAATTCATGTATCTATTTCAATCAAATAAATGATTTCTAAAATGTTAAATAAGGTTTGAGTGATTATATGCAGATAACTATTGTTATACTAATTTATTTATTTACTATTACTAGTATCCGAAAAGTATTACCCCTGCTTGATGAACGTTGGCAGCTGGCATGGGATTTGCAGATCAATAGCAAATTGCATTTCATCAAACCCAGAATTGGTTTATGGCCCATTCTCCCACAACACAAAGCTGATGTCAAAATAACTCGCCTCCTCATTATACTCACATCATCTCTTTTTTTGATGAGAGGGTGCCAATGTGCCCACCTTGTAAAATTGCTTTTAGTGTAAAACATATTTTAATTTAATGCCCTGATCTTAATGATCACCATCGTCACTTCTTCCACTCGTCACATCTTAACATGCAAGACTTAATGGGTGAAAAATACCATCCAAATATTTTTTAAATGTATTCATTTTTTTACTTATATCTGTCATTTTTTACCTTTCTTCTCTGTATACCACTGAGCTTTTAAAACAATATTTTTTCATCTTTTTGAGTAATTTTGTTGTACATTAGGAATCATTACTATGTTTGAATTTCATTCATTGGTTGTTACTTCCTGGGAAGTGTCCGATTTTCGCCAGAGCCACCTTTTTTATAATATTTTAACCACATAATATATGGAATGAATTTAAGCCATATGTTTGGTGTTGTATGGCCAAGAATGGCTCTTGCGCCAATAAACCCGACAACAAAAACAACAACAGCACGATGAATATTGGTGAAATCAAAACTAGAATAAAATAAAGCTCTATATGAACTAAATTGTATAAAGATTTCACAAGTTCAATTTTTTCATGATAATCGTTCACTTAGTGAACTATAATCTAAAATTAAAATATCTCTCTCATATACATAATGCTTATGTGGATGAGAAATCAGGCTGATCATGATTTATTTATCAAAATTGATTGATATGACTAAATTTTATTAATACTCACCATCTTTTTCACTTTTAATTTTAATTATTATCAAGATGACCAAATTTGAAGAAATATATCAAAACAGAGAAAGAGAAATAAAATGTTGATCTTTAAACATCTTAGAATTATGTATTTTATTATGATCTTGCCTTGACCACTATAAATACATCTTTGCAAGTAATAGAAAATTATTCATATATTCCTTATTAAAAGTAAAATTATTTATGAGTTGCTGTTATTAATTAATATGCAAATATTAGGCAGCAAATTTAGAGCTAAAGTTTATTATTTTATGATATTTAAAATTCTATTTACATTAATCAGAAGTGAGTCATTTAAAACTTATAGGTTCCTCAACTTAAAGTGAAAAATAATAAAAAACACATACAACTGTCCATAACTAAAAATAGGATTGCTCCTCATCAAATAAACTTTCGTTTAAATGTTTCTCCGTGTTATTTATTTTCATACTGTAAGTCAAATGAAACTGTTTTCTTTTAAATTTAAATGACATATTCTTATTAGAAAGAATCAGAAGTATTCATGGTATAAAATATATCTTGCCATTTGTAGAACCAATACATTTTGTTTCTATTATATTCTGTGATAATTTGGTTACAATGAGCTGTTTTCCCAGTGAATAAAATTTTCATTCAAGGTAATTTTTACTTCATTATTTCTGTCTTGCCATTTGTAGAGTCAATGCATTTCACTTCTATAATGTAACATCATTGGTCACAATTAAGGGAGTTTACAGGGTGCGGCGGATGCTATGCAATGGGCCCCGCGAATGGGGACATAATCAAGTTCTAAATGGTAATAGCGGGATGGAAAGAAGAGAGGAAGAAATTTAACTGAAACAATTGATGGGTTTTGAAATATACATTGTTTACAGATATATTACAGTTCAATACAAATATCCAAAATATTTTAAAGCAGGTGTGATCATTTACCGCACATACAAGGTTAAATTGTATACATTACTTTGATAATTCATACTATAAAATGTTTAATATTGTTAGATCTAATCGTATCCATGCCAAGGAAGTATCCTTCTGGGTGTCAAGACTCAGTTTCAAAAAAGAAAATGAACAGGAAAAAAAAAAAAAAAAGAAAAAAAAAGCCAAATTTTAAAAAGTCATGAGTAATATCTGTCGTCTTGTCTACAAAATAATTGTAGCAATGAATGGCTTCGACTTCAGAAGTTACAATTCAAGCAACAACGAAGAAAATTCCGCACAAACTATACGATCTTAAATAAAAGTGTAGAAATTGTGAAAATCTTTGAAGAACCATATGTTTATATAAATATAACTGAATCACTAAATAACAAAGAAAATGGCAATAACAAATGTGATTAAGCATGTAAGTGATTAAAGTTTATGATGAACTATAACTGATGCATTTAAAATGTTTTGTGTTAAAAACAGAGATGTACAGCACAAAGGAGTTTTTGTTAAGAATGCTCGATACTTTTGTCCACTCCTTACTACTTCTTTTTAAAAAGTGCCAAATGGTAAAATATAGATTTGCAGCTGGTTAATTTATTCAAAAATCCAAAACTCAGTATTTTGTTTTTGCTATATATAATTTTCCAGATAAAATTGGGGGGGGGAAACCCTACACGATTTATAGGTCTCTATAATAACTGGAGCAAGTTTTCAACAATAATTCACTATCATGAGAATTCTATTTGTCATTTAATTCATTTATTTCTTAGAAAGAATTACAGAAATGACTGCATTTATGTTCGACTACTGATACAGCAAATCAAGTTAATATAAATAAGGAGATGGGATGACTTAAATTATTATTTCAAAGAATTGTAGATGTGATTCTACTTTTGGCATGTAATCTTCCACTTTGAGAAAACTATGAAATAATATGGAAGCCTAATAATGGAAATTTTTAAAGTTTAATCGAATTCTTAAGTACATACGATTATGTGCTTATGGATCATATAAACAGAATAAAAAAATTCAAAAAATGGAATTGTACATAATTTAGCACATACATTCAAAGAACAAATTATTCCTGGGCTAGAAAATGAAGTTTTTAACAAAATTAGCCATGTTTACAAAATAGCCATGTATTACAGTATCCAAATGGATTCTACTTCTGATATTTCTCATAAAAAACAAACTTCAGTCTTTATTAGATATGTAAATTTTGAAGAGAAAATATTAAGTATAAATGAGTCATTTATAGGGTTTATTGAAGTAACTCATGTAAAAGGACTAAAAAAAGCACTTTTGGAAAGATAAAGTGATCTTGATTTAGATATTATGGATTGTAGTGGATAGGCATACAACAAGGTAGCAACATAAAAGGGAAATATAAAAGTGTACAATCTAGAATAATTATCCTAAACCCCCATGCAATTTATGTACCTTGTCTATAACACCCTTTTACATGCGAAATTCTATGAAAGCATTTACACATTACTCTTAAACCATTATGAGACACTTGTTGAGAAGCCAAAATAGATATGGTTAAAGCAGTATATATACAGTTTAAACAAACTTATTATGCCTTAAAAGAATTTATTGCTGCAAATAACAATAATATAGCAGTATCTGAAGCTAAAAGTCTGTTGGATTCAATATAAGCAATGACATTTATTTTATGTTTAATAAAATGTGCTGCAATAGTGTCCAAAATTAGCACTATCATTAAACTATTTCAAGTAAAAACGATTTTTCTCGAATGGGCTTTTAATTTAGTCAATAAAATTAAAACTAAAATCCAAAGTTTAAGGACAAAATTTAACTCATTTTTAGACAAAGCAAAAGCAATAGCACATAATTTGCGTCTTTCAGAACATTTTTCTGTGAAACAAATTCGAAAAAAAGAGAAAGATTATCTTTTGAAACATCTTACGATGAAATTATAGAAAACTCGGTTGAGGAATTTTGATGTTATTTTTTAACTCTGTAACTGCTACTGTTATTGTACAGATAGAAGATAGATTTAAATTATTTCAAATTAATCACTGATATAAAATCTTTAGAAAAATATTAATTAGAAAAATTTTTCCAAAAATAATAACAATGTAAATGAAAATCTAATCCAAATCATTGTTCTGCTATGAGATTTGATTTTAAATGAAAAGGATGTAAATAATGTTCAACACATATTGCAATATATACTAAATAATAACTATAATGATTTATGTCTAAATGTATCAACTGTGTTAAAACTTTTCTTTACAGTGCCAGTTACTATAATAAATGCTGAGCAATCTTTCAGCAAATCAAAATTAATAACGAATTGTCTTTGGTCAAGCATGTGTGCCTAATGCTTAAATGCACTAGCTATTCTATCAAAAAAAAATAGCAAAAAATTGTAATTTTCCTGAAGTAATTAATGTCAACAACAAAATCATGCATCAAATAAACATGAAATAATAATATGCATTTGTATTTTTTTTTTTTTTTACTTTGCAAAACTTTTAGGGCCCCAAATGTTTTCTTGCACCCAGGCCCCTTCATAGAGAAGGGGGTTTATTAGTCATTGGTTTCAACAAAGTTAATTTTGTTAAGAGTTAAATTTTGCAGTAACACTATAATGCGTCCTGGTTTTAAATTCAATTTATAATTGAAGCTGATGCCTTAAAATTGATTTTGCTCAAATTATATTACTAAAATAACATAGAATTTTTACTGGAGGAGATTCAAATGGAGATTAGCAAATTCTATCCAATTTTAAACCACTCAAATCTCGAAAAAAAAAATTCTCTGTGCCTTCCCTTCATGCATGTTCAATATATGAGGAAATACTCATATAATCATGTATTATTATAATGGAATATTGTTTTAAAGAGAGGAAAAAGCAATGAAAGGAATCAACAATTAAACATTATTTGAAATAGCATATTAAAAAAGGTTTATATTTACATAAAAAAAACAATTTTATACTTATTTGTTATTTAGAATTTAATAAGACTAAATTTATATATTAAGGAGGGGGGGGGGATAAATTACTTCTCTTGCTTTTTAACTGTAAGTCACAGAGAATTAAGGACTCTGTGAAATAAAACGCAAAATCTTTTTATTATCATGATACAAACCATTTAATGATTAATTAACAAAAACACTACAAAGCAAGATTACTTTTATATTTATTCATTTTCGACAATTCATGTATTTGGACATCAATTTCTGCAACTTCTGCAGATTTTTCAGCAATCAGTTTCATGGAGCTAATAGAACTAATCCATAACAAAAAAGATACGACATTTTCGTATAGCCTAATGTGCATTTATCAGCTATATCACTATCAGTAAATATATATGAAAATATTTCTGATATATCATTGAATGCATTAAAGGATAAAACGGACAAGAAGTTTTAATGCCCACAAAAATTCAAATAATAGATTGTTTTTTAACTAAAAAGCTCGAAAGACGCTAAGTTTAAGACATTAAATTTCATGTTTTAGGATTTGATGTGTCATCTTTTCATGTATTCCTTTTAGATACTAGCATCAATGACAACTCTTTTGAACAGGCATGTAATCTTGTACTATGTTTTACTCCTTTGGACCTGATTAGATTCCCATATTACTTAAGCTTATTATACTTTTACAAAGCGAGCAGTATGCAACAAATGAATTTTGCGAGACTTTCGAAGCCATTTAGCAAAATCAGGATTCAATTTTTTTATCCATCTAATTCATATATTTCTACATTCATACATCTAATTCATATATTTTGGATTTTGAAAAGCTCATTGTTTAAAAAATTCCCTAAAAATTCCCGTGAAAAAACTCAGTTTCTCAAATAATAAATAAATCAATAAACTCAAATATGATCAAATATCTTTTAAGGAGTTACAGAAATCTTGCCCATGCACATTAGCTGCAATTTGGAAATCTCATGGGGAAAAAGAACAGCTGTCTTGAATGTCAAAATTGGAATGATCTACACAGAAAAAAAGGGAGAGAGGGAAAAGAGGCGAGATACCACATTACACAATCGCGAATATTGTTTCATTTTTAGAAGGTATGACCATAATCTTTTATTCTTGAAATCTTTAAGATTGGCATTTTTCAGATGAGAAAAAAAAATAACTAAGAAACTTAACATTAATTCCCTGTTTTTATGAAAATTTTCCAATTTTCCCAATGGTGTAGCAACACTAGTCTATATCAGCATTTCATATAAATAAATCTTCATGGATCTGGGTTTTCTAATTTGGTACCTTGAGAAATCAGCAAACAAAAAAAAAAAAAAAAAAAAAAAAAAAAAACTTCTCCCACCAAAAATTGGTTCTTAAAATAAAGCAGAAAATGTTTTTAGCTCATCTTGAAAAGCAATTAAAAATCAATTATTAAAAGCATTATGATTTAGTTTTAATTAGGTGAGAAATGCAAGAAAATTGATCAAAAAAAATTGTAAAATATAATAAAATACCAGAATAAGAAATTTTTATATAGGAATTTTTGGATAAATATTAAAAAATTCTAAAAATTTAATAAATTTTTTCACAGGAGAGGAAAATAAAACCCTTTAGAATAATAAATATGTGTACTCTTTGACAGTGCATAAATTTTTTCCCCTACTATCATTGGAAATGACATAAGGAAATAAATGTGAAAAATTGTTCAATACATTTCTAGATTAAATTTCACAATTTAAGTTTTGAGGTGTATTGAGTCAATATTACAACTACCTGCAAGTTAAATTTTGTAGTTGCAAGTAGGATAAATTTTTCTGAATACCATAGAAGCACACATATATAAAAATTCTCTTATAAATATAGATTTTATCTAAACAATATAAAATGTTTTGTTTCATTATAAATAAAAAAGTACACATTTGCTAACAAATAAATAATTTTTTATGTCAAATAAAGTACAGAATACTACAGGAAGTGTTTATATTGTTTTATTATATTAATTGGAATGTTAAGTATATTATGTTTATATATTAAAAATCATTTTTATATTAAAAATATGAATTAAAATATAGAAAACTACTTTTATAATGCAACTGATGAAATTAAATATGCATATAATCATGCAAAAATGGAAGTTGTTTTATAAAAACATATTTTGTAATGATAAAAATCTCCAAAATTTTGAATTACTAATCAGAGGAGCGATTTTCCTTTTTGCTTCTAAATTATACCTTTGGCAAGTATTTCAGTAATATACCACAGGCACTCAAACTCTTAATTAGGTTTTATAAAAAGATATTTTATTATAATGTTCAATCCGATGCATTTGAAATCTTAATTTTTTTTTAATGTGTTTTAAAAAGATAACAAAACAATTTTTTAAAAAAGGCTGAAAGAATGTATTTTCTAATTTGCCAACGATTATTTTAAAGTTTGTACAAAAATTTATTATAATCTTAAAGGGAAATAAAATTTTGCAATTGATAATGGTAAAAGCTTTAAAAAAAAATAGGAAATTTTTTTTCTTCTAATTTTCTTTCATTTGTCTCTTTATACACTTCTATATAATATATTTAGAGCTGAGTCTCTTAAATAAAAGTAAACTAGACATGCAATATTAACATTACTACTTCCCTTTGACTTATTTGAAACTCCAAACTTTGATACTTATTCATCATTTGTGGTTAATATAAAATACATTTCTCTTGTATTTTTTTAACTATAGGAAAAACTTCATTTTGAAAAGATTTTATTTAAAATTTGATAGAAATTTACAATTGGAAGATAAAGACTGCATAGCATAAAAACCTTTTTGACTCCTTATAATTTCTAGTCACTATGTTTACAGTCACAGAAATATAATTCCAATTTTTTCTCTCTATTTTATAGAGTTACAATACCACGATTCATTAAAATCTCAAAATCAAATATTTCCTATTATCAGAAATTTATCAAATTTTCCTTAAGCTAAGTCATTTCAAAAGAAAAGAAACCAGAAGTTTCATAATAATACTATAATACTTACGTGAGCAAAAATGAGAATGGAATGAAAACAAAGATGCAAACAGGGAGTGCATGGATTTTTGTCAACATCTTTTGCTGAAATAATAAAAATCTTTAAGACTTTGAAAAATCAAATCAATTATTCTTTGTAAAAAATCAATAATGAATTATTAATCAAAAAGCATTTCACAAAATTAAAAAAATATATAACATTTTAAAATTTTAATATGAATTTACTGCACTGATAACAGATCTTAATAAGGAAAGAAACGGTAACAGTAACTATAAAACACTTCAACTTATCCTATTTAAAGTATTATTATAACCTCTAATTCCTTTTGAAAAAGTGCTCTTGTTCAAATATGAAAAAGAAATAACAGTATTTCTAAGCAAAATTTCTCTAATATTTGTATGTTTGTAATATTTAATAATTTGTAATATAATAATAATAATTTGTAATATTTGTTTTGAAATGTATGTTTCCTGGCCATATAATAGCTAATACACACTGCATACTAAGTATAATTTAATTTATACAAAGCATACATTCATATTATGCTCAAAGAAAAAATTTTCATATCAATAAAAGTGAAAATATCAGCAGAAAATTAGTGTGCATTTTTTGATAATTGAATAATAAAATTAGAAAAAAATACAAACATTTTTTATTTTTCAAACAGTACATAAGTAAGTTATTTCTAACGAAAAATTTACAATTTTAATAAAAATGTTTCAAAAAATTACAAAATTAAAAACAACACATCTCAGAATTATGGAAAACAACAACAGATTTGTTTTTATGATTTATTGCAGTTTGAATAATTTTCATTATTGTCTACTGACTAAGGTTGTTGCAATAAATATCAAACAAAACAGAAAATTTCTGTGATCTCTAAAACTATGGAAAAATACTAAATTTCTTCAATTTTAGAAACAATAAGAAAATACTTAAAGGCTACTACAAATACACACCACAAATTTTTGTTTCTATATAACAAAAAAAAAAATAATAAACGTTGCGCATGAGACCACTGGTTCCGAAATAATTTAACGGACGAAAAAGTTACAAAATTGTATTTAATCAGTATAAAATCAACTCAATTTAAAATGAAATCTATATAATAATTGATAAGAATTATCTGTGACAATTTCTCACTTCATAATTTAAATGAGTGAATTATCACATGAGCCCATTACATCAGCAGCGAAATGTATCTGTCAGTTGCTCTTTTGATAACAAAGGATTTGTTGATTCTAAGTATTAGAAATATATAATGTATTACATACCTATAAATGGCTAAAATATATTTCAAATTAATAATTTACGAATGTATAGAGCTTTTAGAATATTTTTCAATTAAGTCATTTTCAACTCAGTTAAATTTTCCTTTTCTCTTTTTCTTTCAACAAACTAATACTTCATTACTTATGAATCAGTAACAGTTTGTTTCGTTTTCCTATGACTTGTCAGCAAATCAGATCATTTCGTTTTTAAGAACATTTTTAAAAGATTTCATCGTGGAAATATTCACAAAATTGTTTTTTCCAAATAAAAAAACAAGCATTTTTATTCAATCTAAGATAAAGATTTAAATATCATTAATTTAGAATGTTATTTAAATAAATTAGAAGACTGTACTTTTAAAAAGATTTTTATGCTGAAAGGATGATTTTATCCTTTTATTAATGAGAAACATCTTCTTGTGAAATTATTACAAGTCACTCATATTTTAAAAAATTTGAATTCATTTTTAAGATAACTTTGATCCTGATTTTAAAAAAATTGTTTCTTTTACGTGGGCGAGCTATTGTAATGACTCACAATCATCTGAATTTCTATTTTACAAACTGCGTGGCTTCGTTGAAGTGAAGTTTAGGGTTGGTTTCGATATTATGTGATCTGTGAAATGAGTTGTGTTAGTTGAGGATGTGTTAATAAATTAGTATTAATATTTGTTTATATGCACATTTTGTATCCCTCAGCACTTTTTGAAGACATGGGTACGAGGCTTTATGTATATAAGCATTTTATTTCATTATAAAATAGTAAAGAAATTCAGCAAACAATTTTCGGCGGGTACTATTGTTAAATGTTGATAAGTAAAATTTAGTGCGGGGCTGAATTAAGATAAAGCAGTTTTTGCAATTAAACCGCGTATTTTATAATTTTTAATGCATACATATTTTATCAAATTACTGTATGGAATGACATGAGAAGCATATATCTAGATAAGAATCTAGGAGGCATATATTTGTATGCAGGCATTATTTTTGTCTTTTAAAAAAAATCTTGAAAAGATTTTTAAAAATAAACTTTTTCATGGCACGTATTATTTCTCAAAAGTTTAAAAAAAATTCTAATTGAATGAGTGAAACAGGTAATGCAATTCGGAGTTTATTAAGTAAGGTGTTGTTTGAGCTATTGATATTTATTCAGAACAGTTCGTTTTTAAGAAATAATCGATGTAAAAATAAATTTATATTAATTATAAAGTATTTACTTTTGGTAAGATAAACCATGCCCATATAATAAATCAACATTTAAAGATAAGGGTTGTTTTAAAATACTAAAAAATAATTGACTGTTTAAATGAAACTATGAATCCTCATAAAGCTGTGATTTTCATGTTTTATTAAATTTTTCTTCTTGTTTCATTGTTTCTGATATAATGCTAGCAGCAATATATATAGTTTCTAAGAGCCAAATTTAATGTTTTGGTTTGTTCAAACATTATTTTTCCTAAAATTTACTATACAAATTCTTTAGATATTTATGTAATATTTTATTACTAAAATTATTTTTGTGTTTTTGAAAAGCTATATGAAAATATTTTTAAATTATTTCATGACATGTGCCATATCACACATGCACATACAAGAAAATCTTTCCGACTCTCATTAGCTAATCAATTTACTGTAGTGTGTTCTTTACTTTTTATTTATATGATGCCTTTTTTTTTGGGGGGGGGGGTAGTGCCATTTTGATCCATAAAATATTTGGCATATTTAAGGATTCTACCTTTATATAAAATTGTCAGTGTCTTAATTTTACAATAAAGGTATAGAAATATGATAATTTGATGTAATAATGATAGACAGGTAATAGATTTGAATTGTTTACACATTAGCCAAATTTGAGCAACTATATTGTAAATGATATTGATCTTTTATGTTAATATTTGTGAAGAATTAATGTAAAATGTAAGGATAGTTGTTTTTTAGATAAGAATATTTATTTTATTATTAAAAAATATATCAGTTTAACATTTAAATTTTTCTAACTATTAAAATAACTGATATCTTACAACAATTTTGCTGAAATAATTCATTTTTTTACAGATTTTCTTGTTAATGAAGTATAAATATCAATGGCAAATACGGAAAACAAAGACTCTAAAAAAGGTTCATTTGCTATTCTGTTAGTTTTCTTTCAAAAATAAGAATGTCTGAAAATTAGTATTTATTATTCATGCATGATTATTTTTTCAGACTTCAAGAAACGTATGGTGAAAGCCCTTTTTAGTTATACACCTGTAAATAGTGATGAGTTGACATTAAAAATCAATGATATTTTAGAAGTTATTGAAGAAACTGAAGAAGGGTGGTGGAAAGGCATTCTTGATGGTAATGTTGGAATGTTTCCATCTAACTTTGTAGTCGAATTGGATGGCTATACAGAAGAAAATAATAAATTTATGAGTGAACACAGTCCTTCAAAAAATGTAGCAAAGACTAAGAATGTTAGTCAGCAGCATGAGCCTTCAAATAAAACTGGTAAATGCATTTTCTATTCACATTAGACTTTTCGACCAATTTCAGATTGCAAAATTATTGAAATATATTGATGTGTGTAATTATAATGCTTTAATGTTTATAACAGGATTAATTTATTTTTATTTATCTAGTTTTTAATGTTATATTTCTGATTAGATATAAAATAAATAAATGTAGAAAAAAATGCAGTTTTTGAGACAAAATTGAATTATACTTTTAATAGGACTCTTATAGGTCCTTGAAAACTCATTGAATTTTATTTTGTTATTCTGGAATCCTGCTAAAGTACATGATTTTTTGTTTGGTTCTGGAATTATAAGTGGAATTTGCAACCAATTTTTCCAATTCGTTGACTGAAAAAAAGATATCTTATTCTAAAAATATTAATCTGTGGTATATAATAATCCATAATATTATAATTGTCAATTTTTAAAGAAAAAGAGGCGAAAATTTATTTTGAAATGAAGATTTTATTATTTATAAATCTAAATACATCTTCTGTTTACCCTTATGGATAAAAACTCTAATCTTTAATGTTTTTCAGAAACCAGTTACCATTAGGTAAATTTTTTTCACTAAAAGGTTGTTGTTCAGTTGAGTCTAAAATTTCTTCTTCAGTTGACTAAATCTTCTCTACAGATGTTTCACTATAATACAGAAAGCTCCATAAACTCCAGTTGTTGTGTTTATATTTTTCACCAGTTCATCAGTGCCATTCACTTCTATTCACTATTCACTTCTGGCCACATAATATTGGCCAGAGACCCAATTTCATTAATGATAACTCCACAAGCATTTGCTCAAACCCCTTGGAATTACGTTCGACAATACTATCTAGCAAAAATCTCTTTTCTGTAGATATAAGGATTCTCTTCAAACAAGTATTCAAACACAGACTAATTTAGTGTGTGATATTATAGTGTCTTGTTTGCTGTTCATTCTGTGAAACTTTGCTCACTCAGCAAATCTTTTATATTTTATTTTGCTCATTATCCAAATCATTCATTGTGAGAAGTGTTTATTAAGTTTTACAGCAATTCTTTCAACCATTATATACAATGTAGACATTTTGTACATTTGTTTTTTTACTTCTTAAAATTTTATTCTTAAATTCAATTGTGTTCTGACATTTAGTTCAAAACCTTTTTATTAAAAGCTTTATTTTAATTTAAGCATGCATTTTAAGACAAAATTTGCAAAGTCTAACTTAATTGCAGGAAATATAAATTGTGTGCATTGAACAGTATAAATGCAAACACTATTAAAATTATTAAGTCTTATTTTATTATTCATTGATAATTATTTACACTAATGATAAGGCAAAATTGTTATTTGTAATAGATTTATTATTGATGTCAACAGATTTAATGTATTATCTAATTTCCCTTTGTAGTATTGTCAAATTTTCTGTAAATTTTGTTAGAAAAGTTTTTATTTTTCTTCTTTTTCTATAATTTTTCAGCAATCTTACAATAAATTACTGCTGAATTATGGAAAATATGATGTGATGCAGATTTGGGTGTTGCATGTGAAATAATTGCCCACTTGCTGAATAATAAATCTCATTTAGGTTTAGCTTAATACATGAGATTCCTTCACACCCTTGATCAGTTATGTAATTTTGGCTTACTGATATTTACTTACTGTTTGCAATTTTTTCAGAAGAAATTTATTATGCTATTTATAATATGTTATAAATTTAACAAAAGTATTTCTTCTTTTGTAAAAAAACAAGAAGAAGGGAGGGGGGGAACTCCTCTGATTTTTGCTTGTTTTATTTTATAATAATTTATTCTAAAAATTTTTAACTATTGCTTCCTTTTAAGATTTTACATCTGAAATTATTTTCTTTTAAAATTCTATGGTTAATGAATTTATAAAATAAGAAAGAGGTTGAAGAATTTGTATTTATTTTTCTTTACTTCTTGAAATCTGCATATTCATAGCCATAAGAAATGCTTATAACAATATTTCAGCTATTTTCAGATTATAAAAGAGAAGTGACAAAAGATGGTTAGCCAAAATTTCTTATCATTTGTAATTTTTACAAAAATACATGAAAAAGAATGAAGTTATTAATTTTGAGTTTTACATCCAAATTTTGAACCTTATTTTAGAAATCTTTTTTTAACTGGAAGTACTGACAAGTACTGGAAGTCAAAGATATAAATTTTTTTATATGGCAATATATTAATTCCAAATGTGTAAATATATATTTGTCAATATTTTATAGAATTGTTTGATGTATGATTTCAGGAATATTTTCACTATCCTTTAATTGCTATGGGTTTATATATGCCTTTACAAGACACCTGGGAAAGTTGATAACTGGGTCCACTGTACTATTTCGCTGAGCTTCAGATGCCTTACATAAAAATATATTATTACCAATTAAATATAATATCAATATTACCTAAATGATTATAGATAATATTGATACCTAGTTAGCTATCACAAGCGCTTTGAGGAAGCAAGAAACAAGAAATAGGGAAAAGTAGATAACTACAATAAACAGTTAAGTTTAATCAAGAACGGAAAAAAATGCTAGTGTTTTGGAAACGGTTACTGGCGATAATAACAACGCTGAAAATCAACAATGTTCTTAAGAAAAAGAGGCAAACCAATCAGATCTTTCAAATATATCTTAAGACTTTGGCTGAGTACATTGTGAAAGTATATGTGTTTGTGTGGTTTAATATTAAGTTAAAACCTTCATATGCTTATGGTTCCAAACATCTGTTTAACCTTATCTCATATTCAAGATATCTCTATGATGATCTCAGGAATGTTATAGACCCGATTATTCAAAAAATGGGTTCTTTGCTGCTCCGGAAAATATCCTTTTGTCCGTGATAAATGTAAAATTCAACGAGAACTTGGCTTACGGCATGTTTTAAAAACAAGAATAAAAAGTAGAGGTGGAGTCAGGAGGTTTAAAGTTCCAAAGATAGACTTTGGTGCAAAGGCTTACAGAGACATGATCTCATGGCTTGAAAATGACATAACAAACCCCCTAACCCCTTGTTAAAACATGTTTCCAGATACTCTCCCAAAGTGTTACATATTTCACATACAGAAAGATCTTTCTCTGAAGCAATTTTGAGGTTATGCCTAATATATCAATAGGACTTCATAACAGATTCATAAGTAGGCTGTTTAACGTCAAGCAGATCACCAAATTTCCCAAAAGTGTGACATTCCGACATTTGTCCTCATTAATTTAGTATGAGCCGTTTTTACTCGCAACAAAGCATATAAACTAACAAATCAGTTACTCAATAGATGGAGTGGAGATGCCAACTCAATCGAACTCGGAAAAGTTGCTGATTTGAAACCAGCTCTGAGGTTGCCACCACTAGACAAATCTCCCCTCGATAACATCCGCTCTGGCAATCACTCAGAATTCTGGATGCCATGCCATTGCAGTAGTAAAACTGTTCTCTATTCATATTATATTGCTATTTAAAACTTTTTATTTCATAAACAAGACATGCAAAAATCTTTGAAAAAGCTCCAAAAAATGTGTTTTTATGAAACTCTAATGTACTTGCAACACCTCAAAATGTACTCCAATATTTTTCATATTTTAAATTTATCTTATCTACACAAAAGGCAACTTTTTCACACTATTACAAATCAAAAGTTGATTTTTTCGTTCCACCCTAATTCCCATGTTTTCAAATAGAGGAGAGAGATGTTGCTATAAAGATAATATTCAAAATATATCTTTATAATGATGACTCTGGAAGAAGGGGATTATTTACACAAAATTTTACCATAATTTAAAAGGGGGATTTAAAAATAGTAGCTATAGATGTTATCTTGTCAACCATTATTTATTTATTTATTTATTTAGTCTCTAGTTATAAACTTCTTGTATGCAAACAAGTATAATATGAGGCTTATGAATTTTAGTCAGTACTCAGTTGATAATGAAAGAAATTTCAAATATAAAGGTCATGAGTCGGTACTCAGTTGATAGTAGAAGAAATTTCAAATTTAAAGGTCATAAGTGCAAATACAAAAAACAAGAAAATAAACAAATACAAACAAAAAATAAAGCAAAGTTACTTATATACTGTATGTTACTTATATATTGTATGCAAATATATGTAGGCAAACACATAAAAATAAAGTCTGAATAATATGGGGAAAATACTATTAATATATGTCAAAAAAAAAAGGAAATAAAAGATGATTTTTTCTGATGGGGGAGGTAAATGGGGAGGCCAAGCTATGTTTTTCTTTAGTAAGCAATTCCTAGGTTTACGTGTTTTGTGAATAAATTTGGTGCATTCTAATATCATGTGCTTGGCATCCTGGACTGTAGCACAAATGCATATCAGGGAGGCGACAAATGGAAGCATTTTATATAGGCTTTAAAGTTTCCATACCTAATCAGAAACTGGGTAAACTTGAAATTAAACTCAGTGGTTAGCCTTTAAACATCTCTGAATGGAATGAAAAAATTCTGTAGTGAACTGCACATTGTTTGATGTAAGGAAGTCCACTCAGGTATTATTTTATCTTTAAAAACATTCTTAAGATATAATTTCAAAATACTCATAGGAATTAAATCAATAACTTTTATTGCAAGCCATTGGCACGTTTATTGCCATAGGTTCCTGTATGACCTCTAACAAAAGAAAAGTAAACTTGCACACTTGTTTCGAAGAAAACTCGGATTAGATTGTATTTTAACAATTATTCAATTTAGGGAATTGATGTTATTTAAGACGTATAAAGATGAAAGGGAAATTTTATTTAAAACTAATCTTCTTCTAAGAGTCATAATTGTAAATATTGATGGAAACATGATAATTTTTGTATTATAAAATGTTGTAGAATATGAATGTAGAAAATAAATAAATACTATAAAAAGGGAGGAAGGAAGTAATATTTTTCATAAAAATTGACAAATAATATCTGATATTTACCATGTTTAATCAAATATCACCTATTATAAAATATGTGTTATTATTCTGACATAATGATTGGCTTATACTAACTTTGTATATAGCTTACTTTTGCTGTGGGTATACTCTTCAAAAGAGTGATAAGTATCTCATAAATAAATATTTAAAATATATCTAGAGAAAGAAAATAAGCTAGAAGTGATCCAGATAATCTGTGCTCCTCCTCTGAAACTACTTGAATTCCATAATCCTGTATATTCTGCAAATTTTTGCTTTTAACATACTTTACCCCTTAAAATTGTGACCTATTTTTTTCTTGCACCTTGCAATACAGATATTCGATTTTTATATTTATCTTTAGAAGTAATTCTCTTTGAGATTAGTCCTTTCTGGAAACTTTATAAGAATATATATTGTACACTAGCCATCTTTAGGGACTAGTTGGATCACTGAGATTAATGTTTGTTAATTAACTATTTCCATTAAATTTTTTGTGTAGTTATGTCTTAATGATTTCAACAAAATAATTTCAAATTTTGTTATGTAACTCATACTATTTTAAAAGGTTTACACTATTCTGCTATCCTTTTTCCTAGTTTTCTGCCTTTATCTTTAAATATCCAACTATGCCAAAGGAAAAAGTAGCAGTATTTAAAAGTGGGTGCATGTTAGAAAAATTTTAACAATTGTTTGATTCTGAAGTTAAACCCTATTTTATTAAAACAAAATTTTTAAAATTTCTTTAAAAACATGCCTTCTACTAAAACCTGTTCAATGTGGAAGGATAAACTGAATCTTCATAACTCGATTTTCATAATGGGAGAATAAAGTTCAAGATGAAATATTTATAACAATAATGAAAGTGGAGTTTCACTTCGACATTGCAATATATTCTTGTAAAAATATGCTGAAAATATTTTTTTTAAATTGATTAAAAATAAATAAAATTATAAAATAAAAAAATTGATATAATTGAAAATAATTTTTTTTCTTTTTTGGAATTTTAAGATGATGTAAAAATTATTTTTATATTTTAATTCTTTGAAAGTTATCACAAGAAAAATGCTGAAATTTTGCTGCTTTTTTTTATTGCAGTTTGTAACAAATCGTTCTGAGGTGCATATTTCCATGTTTCAAAGTATTTATATACCAAATTTGGTAGTTCGAAATCAAAATGATCTGACCTATACACATATGTTAATATTTATTAGTTGTAGAGAATATATTAAACAAACAGTTGTATTTATTTTCTTGATGGACTGACATAGTGAAACAATTGGATATGCAATGTTGTTTTCATTCTTGTTAATTTATAAGTATAAAGATCACATATTAAATATTGCTCTATATTGATCAGTGTTTTATTTTTCAATGCAATTTATTGTGCATTGCACTGAATAATAATTTTTGCTTGTAATTTAAAATTTTCTTATAGGTAATAACCTTTTAATTCAAAATAAGCAAGAATCTAAAAGTGGAGCTAATACTTCAGATGGAATTGATGGATCAAATACCTCAAAATCTTCTGCTGATCCATTGCCTGAAAAAAAAGTAAACTATATGTTCTTTGATATCACATTATAGATATTGATTTTTTTTAATGAAATATATGTTTTATGTAACTTCTAATTATGCATTAAAAAATTATTTCTTTTATAGTTGATTACAACAACTAAAAAACCTTCTATTGATTCTTCTGCTCCCAGACTGCCTCCTAAACCTGGTAATTGTTTTTGATTTTTGTCGTGTGTATAACTTATCTTAAATATGGGGACTAATAGTTTGTGTCTTTGAATAAATAAATGAATATTTTTGCGAGTGTTCTTCAAATTGCAGTTTTAGCATATTATTACATCATTTATATTTTTGTCCTATAAAAATGCATCTTTTTTTTTAAAACCTTATACACTATAAAAATGTTGTTATAATATTATTATAATAGCTTTTATTTTATTTATAATAACATGTTAATTAGCAGTTATTCCATTCGTCATGTTTTGCCCTTAATGTGTAACTGTTGAAGTATGCAATAGAAATATTAACTTATAGCTTCATAGAATGTATTGGAGCTTCATAGAATGTATTGGAATGTTTAATATTTATAAATGAAATATAAATCAAAGTGTCTTGCTGAATATAAAAGAAATGTTCCAGTGAAGGAATGATTATTATAGAGAATTTACAAATATTTATTTATGTAACATTTTATATTTAATTTTGTATTTCATGATGATTTGAATAAATTTTTTACTGATTTTGAAGTGCATATGACTGTCTTTATTTTATCCATAATGTAAATCAGTTATTTTTTTATTTAAATGCTATACATAATATTTAAAACTGAATTTTATACTGTGGTGCTTTTATTTTAGTTCGTGAACAAGCTCGTGTTATTTTCCCTTATGAAGCACAAAATGAGGATGAATTAAATTTGAAGGAAGGTGATATTATTACTGTACTTTCAAAGGAAATTGAAGATAAGGGTTGGTGGAGAGGGGAATTAAATAGCAAAATTGGAGTTTTTCCTGATAATTTTGTTAAACTTATAAAAGCTGAAGAAGTAAGCTTTTATTTTTATAATTATAGATTATATTTTACCTAACCTATTATTTTTAACTGAAGTAACATCCCAAAGATTCATTAAATATTAGTGCAAATGCATGGCATGAGTAAAGGTTAAAGAAATTTGTTTAATATCATTCTCTTTCAATGTATTTTCAAACTGTTATGTACAATCAAAAATCATATTTTTTTTATTCATATTTATGTGATGAAAATGCAATATTGTTTTGTTGTTGTAATATTGAAAATTGTTTTCAACATTCAAAAATTGATCTGAGTTTTCTTGAGCAATGGTAAAGTATCTGATAAGAAATTTTGAATTTTTTATTTTTATTTTTAAGAAAAGGATTTCTTTGCAAGGCTATATTATCCAGTAGCATACAAATATTTTATAATAATTACATAATACTATGAATGCCAAGAAATATCGAATACTGTTCTAAAATATTATAAATATATAACAGTATTTCTAAATAGTCAAAAATACTATTAAATATTAATTTTCTCGCTAGTTCAGTAGATAATATGCTGATTGGCCAAACTAAAGTCTCTGGATTGGAATTGCAAAGTAAGTGACTTGAAGAGCTAAAGATACTAATGACTGAAGAAAAAACAATTTATTAGAACACCATGTAGAATTAAAGAGATATGCTTAATGATGAATTTATAATTAATTTTTTATACCCTAATAAGTAAATTTTAGTTTTTTAATATTGTATAATATTATACTGTTTCAATATTACATGAGTATGTATACTTATGATATGTTGTAATTATCGTTTTGAAGGTATTTTCTTTTTAGATTTGGAGTTTATTTGTTATCTGTGTGCCTATATACTACTGATGGATGTATTTGACCATATAATACCACAACATAAATATTAAAAAAAGTCATTTATGGAAAAATAAAATAAATATGAAATGAATGAGTATTAATTTTGATAAAGCTTGTGTATTTCTGAAATTTTGCAAAATTATTTAAAAGTCAAATAGATAATAATAATGTATTTTTTAAATATTTTTTTAGCTTTCAAAGATTTTTCATTTGAATTTCTTGTTATTGTTTTCAATTTATTATGATTTAATTTAAGATTTCCTTATTATTCTCCAAATATAAAAGAAAAACAGGAATGTTATGAAAAATATTTAAAGAAATGCCTGAAGTATGATTGTATTTAAATCTGATTGCCAATCCAGTAAATATAAACCTTAAGTTTTTTGAAATTATTTATTTAAAAAAATGACTTCTAATGTGATGCAAATTAATTTTGATTTTTAAATTTTTCAAATTGCATTTTGATAATATTTTTTGTGGGCTTTTATGGCTTTTGAAAATCCTTAAGCTTTATTTTACTGTTCATGAGGTCCTGATGAACGAATTGGATTTTATTCTTTGGTTTTTCATTTAGTCCTGAAAAAGTAAGCAAAATGTGTATCCATTATTTTTTGAGAAGGGAAAAAAAAACAGTTTGTTACATTGCTTTGTCTTGAGAACTTATATGAAAACACTATCAATCTCTATACTTTTTCCATTTATTATTTGATGGGTGGGGGTTAGAAGCAAGCAGAACAGCCTAGAAATCATAAAGTAACTCAGCATTTCGTGATTATATTATATCATTGGCGATGTATTCATTAGGCCTGCAGAGTTACACTTCCTAATTTTTAAAAATAAAATTTTCTTTTAGATCATATTTAAAAAAAATTCTGATACTTTGATGCTCTTTGCATACTTTGTTGCTCTGAAAGACTCATGATCAATGAAAATGAGAATAAATAATAAAAAATGAAATCTACGATCGCAAATTTCAAGTTATCATGTGTGAACATTATTATTTTTTTTAAGTCATCATTAATTTAAGTCATTAACCAGTTTAAGTCGGTTTATGATAGCTCCAAAACATTTTGGCCAGCTAAGAAAAAATTGAAATTGCCATTTATGCTTTATTCATTGCCTACATGCTTTTGAGCTTCAGAACCCCCTAACCAAAACAACATCATGTTCTCACAAAAAGAAATCCCATGTTTGGAAGCTGAATAACGAGTGTTTCTGTCACAATGCAATTTCGAAATGATAAACTATTTACCAATAAATTTTTAAACATATTAATTTATATAGAAATTTTATGAAAACAATATTTTTGTAAACACAAACTGCTATTTTCTAATTTCTGAGATTATAAAGCAGGTTTCATAATAGGAGTCAAATCTTTCAATGTTTCCCACTTCAGAATGAATGAAGTGATATTTCCCTATTGGGAGAAAGAGAAAATACTTTCATCAAAACTGTTATTAAATGTAAGTAAAGTTTTTTTTAACATATTATAAAAAATTAAATTATTTAATTTCCTCCAAAAAAAATTACTTTCCATGAAAATAACAACTATGATGTCGTAGTTCTACGTCACAGTTACCTACGTCACCTTTTAAAAATGCATCTGCTGTCACAGAAGCATACCTAATAATAAAACAATATTGGTAAAAGAATGTCAACCTTTTTAGAACTGTTTTTCGTAATTTAAAGGTCCTGGAGCTGCAGTCAGAGTGAACCTGACTGCTAGCCTGGATCGTTTTTTTATCTGCATCAAAAATTTACCTTCGTTCTCTCCCCCCCCCACATCTCTCTTGCCTTCACAGAAAACATCTGTTTTATTGAGATTACTTTTTAATGAGACATGACCAGTTATTATTAACAATTACATATTAAAAGTAATAGCCATTATAGATCTTTTATTATATAGCTTAATTGATATTCATTTTTGGATGAACATCATTGAACTGAGCCAAGATCGAAGTGCATGCGGCTAGGAAGGCTCTGATATTTTGTCTGTTGAATGATTAATTCAACATTCACATGATTTCCTACTGACAAAACAACAAGAAATTTATATATCAAAGTGTTTCGATCTTGACAGATGGCTTGATAATAACAGGTAGATGGTCTGATAGTTGCATAGATCTGAGAAGAATTGCAGGACAAGTCCATTCTTGCTATAAAAAGATGAAGGCTATTCTTTCTGTTCTTGTGATTTGAAAATGACTACAGGAAAAAGAATGTTAATCTATTTTAATATAATTTAACAACTTTTTGAATGATATGACTTTCAGTCCATTAGAATTTGAGAACAAGAAATGTTTCAAAATGTTTGGTTTTTGATGAATTGAAAAAATATGGTGTAAAAATGAAAAAAGAACTTATATACATAAAGATGCTTACTTTCAGTATTCTGCGAACATGGATGAGCAAAAGATTACAACCACTAAATTATGAAATGATTATGAAAAGGAATTGTATTGATGATGAATTAAATAAAAGTCAGAAATTATGGAAATTAAAGGAAACAGTTTTTGAATTGCAAAAAAAAAAAATAGTTGAAAGAACAGAGAAGAGAATTTCAGTGCTTATCAGAAACAGATTTTAGGAATTGACTTTAACAAATCAACTTAAAATGTAAATTTAAAATAATTTAATAGTACATTATTCCCCATTCAATTTCTCATTTTTTTCTGCTAAGCAGTGGCCAAAAGTAATGTTGGTAATTCTTTTAGGGTTTTTTTTTTATGAATATTGTTTCAGCTAAATCAAAAAGATGTTTTTTAAATGGGCAATCAGTAGTTGTTTGTGTGAAATTAGCATCTAATAGTAGCATTGTAATGGCTAACAATAAGAGGGCTTGTATTATAATATGGGAGTCCCTTTTGAATTGAATTATTACTTGCATAATAGGTATTTTTACGTCTCTTCCTTAAGCAAAGGAAATAATAAACAAAAGAAGGTGTATTTGAATTTCATAGTGAAAATGTTTATTTTAAATCTATCATTGTTATGTCTAAAATATTTAATTTAGAGTCCTAAAACTTTCTTATCATTGATTTTTTTTTTTTGAGTAGGGGCGGAATTTTATACTATTTTTTAATTATAACCTTTAATAATTGACTAAATTTTTTTAGTTGATGTTTAGGCTGATAGGATTTTAGTTTTAAATATTTTTATCTTTTCAGCAGAAAAAACCTGAAAGACCTGATAAACCTCCTGCTGTCAGTGCTTCAAAAAATAATTTAAAATCTGTTACTCCTGATAAAAGTGCTTCGGAATCTTCTCCAAAATTAGATAAGAAAATTTTGAAAACCCCTCCTGCCAAGCCACCACCTCCTGAAGTTCATAAAAAAGGTTTCAAGTATATGTTAAATCTTTTCAAATAAAAGTAATAAGCATACTTAAAATTTTCTAAAGTTTTAAAGACGCTTATTGCTTTCATTTTATTCAGTAATTTTAGGATTAATATTCATTATTCATTTTAAATTAATATTTTTCTGGATTAGTACTATTTGAAAGTACAAAAATTATATTAAATTTTTTTCATGTTTAATGTAATTTATTTTTAATGAAGTTTTCTTACATTTTAACATTTCATAAAAATACATAAAATTTCCATTTTTGATTCTTGTTTCTTATTGATTATAACTAAATATTTTGTGACTCGTATAAGGTTGATGTTACACGTATAAATGTTTTCGTTTCATTCATGTGGTTCATTTCAAAAGTAATACTGATAAAGAAAATGCATGGGTAATGAGTGTAAAATCCATGAATCTTTAATTATAGAAAATTAACAGATGTACCCAGAGTTGCTCAGGATTAAATTATTTTTCTATTCAGTTTTTTTAATGTCAGTTTTCTATTCAATATTTTTAATGTTAAAATTACTTTAGTATAAAATATTATAATGCACAAAATTGTTTTATTTTTCCAAAATCTAAAACATTTTTAATTAAAATGAGATAATTTTTTAAGAAATAACATGGCATTTTGTAGTATTAGAAAGCTTTTAATACACATTTTGAGACAATTAAGTTGTTAAAGTTCCAATATTATTGCAAAAATTCCAATTCACTGTCTTTCAAAATTATGATAATACCTCTTATAAATTGAAGCTGCTGACTATGAAGGATAGAATATCTGCTTTTGTTCGTGACTTTTGAAATCGACTTAAGTTCTCTTTCAAGTATCACTAAATCTTTATCCCAAATTGCCCTCTACTCAAGTTCTTTCTTTTTCACAGTTAGAGTAATATTTTATTACTTCTGTAGAAGATAAAGTAGAGGCGATAGGTGATTTAAACAACTATAATTTTTTACATATAATTAAATAATCTGTAGAATTCTATTGATATCATTAGAAAAGCAATTTCTGAAATATTCTAAAAAATAAAGCAAACATATAAAAAAGTAAAGAACGAGGAATTCATTAGTAACAGAGCATATTAAATTTCATTACTTCAAAATCATTTGCATCTGTTTAGTTATTTATAAAATTTTGAAAAATTAATAAAAATTGTTAAAAAATTGCATGGAGATGAAATTGATATCAATGAAAAAGTAAAATTTTTGAATTTCAAATAGCATAAAAATATTTCTTGTAGGAAAATTTGCTTCTTGTTATTATAGAAAAATGCTAAAATTTCAGTTTATTTTTGCTAATTAATTTTTGCAAAGTTTGGTTAAACAAGTCGTTTATTTCAGAGGAGATACAATGAGTGTGTGTGTGTGTGTACACAACCATAATGATTTTTTATTTACATTATGATCAGAGCATTTCTATTGAAAAGAGAAAAAAGTCTGAAATAAAATATCTGCTTTATTTGATTATTTAAGCATTTTCCAATTTTATTTGATTATTTAAGCATTTTCCAATATTCTATGTTTATCTCATGCATTTGTGTTAAAAATTTTATTTCAGACCATTAATGTCATTAACTGTTACCTTCTAAAAATGTTTTGTCTTAAAAAACTTACAATCAACTTAAATGGAATACAAGATCTAAAATTTGTGGTTACTGACAACTAAATTTATTGTTATGGCAAAATGTATGAGGTGTTTCATTATGCCAGTAAATTAATTTATATGTAATTCTGTTCTATTAAAATGATTAATATCTATAAACAAAATTTAGTTTTGAAGAAAAATTTCTATGTATATCAGATGTATAAAGACATACATAAGACAACTCGCCATGTGACATGTTCATTTGTGGGTTTCTATGTGGGCTGTCAGCAGGATATCTGCTAAAGACAATTCAAAAACTGGGCTCCTCCTATAATAATATACATCAAGTAACTGTGTGCTTTAATTCTTGCAATCATGATTTAAGTGTCCACGAAATTTCTGATGATCTTGGATCAGCAAATGCTCATTTCACATAATTTTGAGTGATAATTTGAGATCCATTGCTTTGCATAAAAATTTGCATTGTCTTTTTGACTGATGAACAGAGCATAAATGATTGTTTATGTCATTAACTCTAGTAGGTTTTTGTATGCAATGAAATATCTGATTTGATTATGACAAGGAAGACCAAAAGAGATATTTATAACTTATTTTATTTTAATTATATTCCTTCTAATCAAAAATTAATTGCATTAAATAAAATTATCACACACTGATAGGAAAAAAGCATTTCTAGATGCCATTCCAGCAGTGTCAGTTATGTTGTGCATAAATAGAATAGAAAAGGAAAGTATTTTGGAGAGATTGTAAATGTTTTTCACTAAATTCTGCATGTCTATCCAATTGTTTGAAGTTTCAACATCATAATATTTGTAAATAAATTTAATGAAATATTAATTCTTTTTTAGAATCTGAAAGGCCTCTTCCTCCATGTCCATTGAAGAAACCTCAGCCACCCATTCAACCTGTCAAGAAACCCACCCGATCTTCACTGGGACCAAAACTTCCTGCTTCTCCAGCAGTTACTTCTGTGAAGCCTTCTGCTGAGAACAGCCCATCCATTTCTTCATCATTTCTGTCATCTTTAGAGAAAACAGAAGAAATCACTAAATTAGAAGGCCCTGTAGAAAAAGAAAAGCTTAGGAAAGGTAATGATCTTTTATGAGTTATTGAATCAGTTTCAGTTTAATACTATCGCATAATTTAGAAAGTTAATAAAAACTGCATCATTGATTGAATAGAAAGAACTGCAGTGAATTAAAACATCTTTCAATTTAATTATAGAATTTTTCACAGTGAATATTAATTGCAAAATGTTTAAAATTAAATTTTGTCTAAATGCATCTTTTATTTGTATTAAAATTGCATGTAATTATGCATAGTAATACACTACTGAGCTTTTTCTATATTTTCATTTTGATTTGTCAGTGACCACATTGATAATTTTACATTGTTTCCCAATCATGTAAATACTTTCTAATGTGAACTTTTCAACTATCACTTACTATAGTCTGTGTATTTTCTATAGACGGTTCAAGGTCACATTTTCTACCGTGTTACTGGTAGCAGACAACCAATAACAAGGTAGAAAACGTAACCTTGAACTGCCTACAGAAAATACACAGACTATAATTTGATACTTCAAATGTGAGAATTTTCCAAATCACTTATTTTTCTTTCTTTGTTACAGTATGTTTTCATCTAGAATAAGAATAGTGTTATTCTTTAATAGTTAAAATTTTATTATGACCATTTGCTCTATAAAAGAGTTCTTTTCAGAGGTGTTTTTTTATTATTAAATGAGATTTTTTTCACAAACAGATACTTTTCTGATTCCAAGTTTAGAATGAAATGAAGTTGTCTATTTCCACTTCTTAAGCAGTGATTTTATTTAGCAGTAGGAAATGAAAGAATTTTCTAACGAGATATCAGTGCCTTATTTTAGGTACAAATAGTATTCATTCCAAATTTTGAGAAACAGGGATATAGTTTAAGTCAATCTGTGGACCTAAGGATATTTTACCAAAAATAATTTATTTTTTATATTAATTTTTCTTTCAGATTACATTTTTATTAATTTTTTTGTCTTCTATTTTTGTTGGTTTTGCTTTTACATCTTGTATTTACCTTCATATTGTTATTCTATATAACCATTTGATTTCTTGTAATCCTATAATAATGTGATGTAATTCAAACAATTTTTATTTTTAAAGAATTTATTTTGGTTTAAAAAAGGAAAAAAAAATGAAGAAGTAAAATATTTTATAGAATTGTTCACTCTTCTTCAAACTGCAAGATGTTACAAAACTCTTATAAATTGTCATATCAATATTGTGCAGTAAAACACATATTAAATGAAAACAATAGCAATGATAAATAAATACTGTGACACAAAGATGAAATCTTGATAGTATTTAATTTCTTTTTGCTCATATCTCTTCAATATATGGCTGATTGAGAAATAAAATATTCTTTCAAAAACTGAGTAGATTTTTCTAAATGACCCTCTCTACTAATTATGTGGCATGATATTTTATTTTGCCTTCAGTTCCTACCCATCCATCTTTGAATGACAACTTTTTGTTCAAAATTGATCCTTTTCTGTATATTTTTATTTATCGTATACCCCATGGCAATTTTTCATACATGTACTACAAAACTTCACTTTGTTCCTTAAAACACTGAAGGTCGAGAAAAGGAACAACATTTTTTCAACATAGAGATCCAATTTTTGCATTAAGCATGCCATTTCTGATCGCATGAAACTGAGCTTTGTTTATTGGGCTTTTGGTTGTCAGCAGTTCTTATTATAACATTCGTGATTATTGTAAATGTAATAAACCATGTTTTGTTATTAAAGTTATAAACAAAATTTTCTTTTCATGCCACCATTTTGATAAGTTGAAAGGATTAACTTGGGTAAAGTGACTGATATATTCATTCGGTAGCTCTTTTAAGCCACATATGGTAAATACATGCTCTTATGCAATACCTAGGTGTTCAGCCACTAATTGTTGCAAGAAGGAAATGAAGTAATTTTCCAGCAGAGGTACTAATAATATATCAATTTATATCAAAAAGGAAAATTGATGTCTGATTTCTTTATAATAATAAAGTCATAAAAGTACACCCGGAAAAAAGAATTCTCTTTAAATAGTAAAATGCCCTACTGCGTCTCATTTTTCTATTCTATAAATGTTTAGTATCTATTTAAAAAATTAGGCATGTTTTAAAAACAACAACTATATTCAAATCGTTACATTGTAATTAAAAGTCATTATGATGTTTGGCTTTGCAGTAACGTTTCTTTTATAAGGTAAAATTATTTTAATACAAGCTATGTTTGATGATATGATGGTTTGCTGGGATTATTAATTACAATAATTTTTTAATCTTTTATACATAAATCAATCTTAATAGTTTCCTCAAAAATTCACAACCTGTTTCCCCAATCACATATGGGGTATGGAGCTATTAAAGAGATGAGTCATATTCATCATTTAGATGGCTTGCATTATGTAATAAAATATTTCACATGACAGATATATTGAGAACAATATCATGAAGTAAATAAATAAATAATAATTAGTGTACCTCAGAGAGATAAATAATTACAGTCTTCAAATGTCATAGAATTACAAAATGGAAAATAAATTTCCTTTATTTTTTACAGTGCACCCAAAGATTTTTTTGGAGCTTTTATGCTGTGACATTAATTAGTCTGGGGCTGGCAGGTGATGTGTTCTGAATATCATTACCATGGGATGAAAAAGGGAGAGACCTGTGTATAATGATACTAGCTGTAAATTTATCTATAATTTTTTTTTGTCCTATCAAAATTCCTACAATCTATTTTAACCCTTCAAGCAGCTAATTATTCTGAGTGTGCCTTCACAAAAATTTATCTCTATTCGTCAAAAGATTACTTAAAAAAATATCAGCTTCACCACATGAGAGAGTGTTCAAAAAAGAAACCAGCATTTTTCACTCCCCTTTCTTCACAGCCGTGGGGGTCCAATTACCCTAGTGGGGAGACCGGATTGTAATCTATCTGCCTATCTTATCTTACTGACTGACGAGTCCTCCCTCATACTCTTCACTCCCCAACTTTTTTCGAATTAGCAATATGTAGTTCCAAACTAAACTGTGATCTGTATTCATTTTTCGAAAAACTACCATATCTTGGAAAAAGAAAAAATATTTTCCATTAGAGGCCTTAAAGTTTTAAACTAAACTTTTTGTAATTAAATTGATTATTATTTATATTTTTTATTCTGACATTTTTACAAAAGACACTATGCTACAAGTTGTCTTATCATTAAAAATATTATATAAAAATGAAGAAAAATATTTAAAAATATAAACTCGTTAAAATCATGCTACACATTTACACTTTTTCTGCAAATAATATGAATAATATTTAATGAAAATAAATATCCTTTCGAACATATATTAATTTTCAAAATTTGTGCCTCCTACACTTTATTTTTTCTATAAAGACATGTAATTTAACATGTCTTTTACAGTGAATGATGAAAATTTTACATCGTAATTAAGAAGCCATGCCAATTAACATCGTTTTCATTTTATAGAGGAGTATATACCTTGATCATTCCATACAAACTTTTTAAAACTGTATATCCAAGCTTTTGGAATAAAAACATCTATATAAAAGCTTGAAAATATCATTTTAAGGGCATTCCTACATTTAATAAGAATAGGATCTTTTAATTTTGAGCTCAAAATTAGAAGAATTTTTCAAAGATAGTTAAAGGGAAGGAAAAGAGGAAAAAAATGAATTTTTCACTTAATTTTTTAAAAATTTCCAACTGATAGAATCAATTTTTAATGAGATATGAAGCGATATTAACTGTATTTCTCTCACAGCAGTTTTAGTTATTTATTTATATTTAAGGGACTAAGCCAACTAAATATTGCCATGAAGTAAAGCAAACCGCCTTTGCAAAAATAATGAATTGTCCACTTGTTTTTTTAAAATGATTTTATCTTAATATCTTTATGTCTGTGTTGAATCGAAAGGGATTTGTCACTTTTAATATAGTTTTTTTTTTTAATCAAAAGTGACTTTTGGCATGAAAACACTTTTCATTGCTCTTTTTTTTATGAGATTTTCTGAAAGTAATATTTATTATTACTATAGTTATTTTTAATGGTTCGTCCTATAATGATTTTGTGTGTGTTTTCAGAAGAAACAGAATTTGATTTAATTGAGAGCAGTGGCAAGAAACTTGTTCACTTGACTGCTAATCGTGCTAAAGCCCCAAACAGAAGACCACCTTCTTTCATCTTTCTGAAAGAAAATGTAAGTTTAAATTATTAATTTTCTTTATTGGATCAAATTTTTTTAAAAAAAAACTGATATTTTTATTATATTGTAATAATTGTAAAAGGAAAATTTATATTTCAAGGTATTAAAATTATCTAAAAATTTTATTTGCCTTTTATTGGATATCATTGTGAAAAACTATAGCTATAAATTTTTTGCATAATCAATGAAGTAAAATTTTTGCTACTACTATTGAGTATTATCTACATTCCATGCAAATTTGTCAAGAATTTATTAAAATCAATCATCAGTATCAAAAATTATCAGTAATGAAAACCATCCACTGTAAAAAAGCAAATACTTTTGTAAAAACAATAATTTTATTTATGATATTTTAAGTGCTTGATTCATATGAAATTAAATAACTCATTTTATTTCGAAATATAATTCACCATCGATGGCATCCGTTCAACATGCTTTAAAGTTGACAACATACATGTTTGTAAATCTACTTTCAGTGTTGATTTTATCATTGCAGGGAAGTAATATTATAAATATGTAACAATATTATCAGGTATTTTTGGTGAATTCTTCCACTTTTTTGGCATAGAAGAATGAGATTATCATAAAAGATATATGTTTAATTTAAAGACAACAAAAAGAGACCAATTTTAAAAATCGAATGAAATATTTTTTCTTTCGCAAAAAAGTGAAGATTTTACAGGTGTTTTCTATATTTGAAAATATGGAAGAAATATTGTAGTTGATTATAGGTAGTATATTCTAGTTGAGAAAATACAAATCATAAAGTTAAAAGGACTTTTTCTGAAACTAACTTATTAAGAAAAAAAAAATATTGAGCAGAAAACAGAATTTAAGACAAAAAATATCTTGCATTTAGAGTGTGCCAATACTACTACATCAAAAATATAAATGAAATTATCGAAACTTGAAATAATTAGAAACCTTAAATTGCCTAAAATAGAATAAAATGGATTTTTTTAAAAATTAGGATGAATTTGGCTTGAAGACATCATCAAGCAAGAATTCAAAAGAGGGATTTTTTTTTCTGTGAGGAATCTGACTTTTGTCGATATATTGATCCCTTGTGATCTGAAAATCCCAATAAATTATGATGTAGGAAAGACAAAAATTGGTATATGCAATACATTGAAAAAGGAATCATCCATTAAAAGAACAAAATTACTTATTTAGTGAACAAATTATTTCAAAAATTCAAATCCTAATCTGAACAATTAAAGCTGAATAGAACCACAGCAAAATACTATAAGAAAATTAAACAAGTAATAAGCCTCAAATGATAAACTAATAAACACCAATAAGTTACCAAAACCAAAAGGTGAAAAATTAAACTTATTCCTGAGAAATTATCAAAATGTGAACTTTCCTACGTTTAAGAAAGAAAAATGTCTACAATGCTTAGTCAAAGTACAACATCATGTGATTTAAATTGATTTAAATTGAAAGATTGAGAGATCAGTGCTGTCTATTAAGTTCAAATAAAATCCAAAATGAAAGAAAGAAAAATTCACAGAGAAATAAGCCCAAGGAAGCATATCTTCAATTGTGAAACATATTAGAATATAGATAAGAACATCCCTGTTAAAACTTCTATAATACAATAAATTTTAGGAAAATCATTAAACAATAATAAAATTCTTTGTTGCCAAAATATAAAAAATTTTGTTATTACGAATCCATTTCTTTAATCCTGTTAAATTGTGAGAAGATTGAGTTTTTGAAAATTTTAGAGTTTAAGTTAGAATGAAAATTGGAAATTGCTTAGTTTCATTATTTTAAGTCAAATTTCTATTTTTAGATGCCAGTAGGTAGCTTTCGATTGATTTTCATTAATTTAAATATAATTCTTTTGGAAAGCAATTATATAATTATATATGTTTAACAAAACTAAATCATCAGTTCAGTTCTTCTATCGTAAAAAGTTGCGAGATCCATGTAATACCAAGTCGGTCAATTTATTCTGTCCCTACTTAAGGGTCCTTCTGTCTTAAGTTATTATGTAATTAGCTAACCTAGCAACATCTTATAGTGACCATATCAATATTAAAAATCTTTTATGGTTTAAATAAATAGATTGACTTGGCCATCACATGAAAACACAATGTATCTTTACATTAAATTAGATTACATTAACATATTATATTAAATTGGATTGTTTAGTGCGATTGCCAAGTCAATCTATTTATTTAAACCATAAAAGATTTTTAATATTGATATGGTCACTATAAGATGTTGTTAGGTTAGCTAATTACATAATAACTTCAGACAAAAGGACCTTAAGTAAGGACTGAATAAATTGACCGACTTGGTATAACATGGATCTCAGAACTTTTTACCATAGAAGAACTGAGTTTCGAGACTTGGTTTTTTTTACAAGTTATGTTTTTGATGGCATCTCGTTTCTTTTTGTAGATAGTCATTTTCTTATTTTTGTATGTAGACTTCCTCTTTTTCTTTTCCGGTACTACTTCTTGAGCTTCAGCTACATTTTTTCTCAAAGCCCACTCCCTGTCTCTATAGATTTTTCTCGTAAGCTTTGATGTTACAATTTTTGACAAGTCTGGACGGTAAATGCTTCTTAGTCTGTTGTATTCGCAAATTGAGGATTCCTGCGTTTTAATACTTCCAAAGTCAACATTTATTCGATGTAAGCCATCCAGAGTTGTAACTCTCGAAAGTGCCACGTAAGCTTGACTGGATGTGAATACTGCAGAACCTATATCCATCAGTGCATTATTTAGACTTAGGCCCTGACTTTTGTGTATAGTTATAGCATAGGCTATGCATATGGGAAACTGTTCGCGATGAGCATGAGCTCTGTTAATAATTTCAAATTTAGTTTTGACCGGACTAAGCTCGTAAACATGTTCTTTATTAAATGTAATGTATATTTTCTTAATTATTTTTGTATTTTTCGGATCAACCTTTACTCTTTGCACTATACTGATAGAACCATTAACTAAACCAAGACTCACGTCAATATTTCGCCTTAACATGACTTTTGCACCTATTTTTATAATTATGTCCTCTTCCAGGCCTACAGTCATAGAAGCCTCGTCTTCATATTTTTTTTATGCATTCATGAGTTTTTTTTGTTAGGTATTTGGGGCAATCTATGCTATCTACAGCTGTAAGTTTTATTTCGGGATGTGGAAGCGATTTAAGCATTGCAGTATTTAATTGTTGACACATGTTTTTTGTAGGTAATAAGCAAACGGTATCATCAGGAAGTTTCAAGAGGTGTTCAATTATTTCAATTAATCTGTTTTCATTTGAATTGGATTTGAGAGTTATTAATCTAGTCGAGAGTAAGTCACGGTCTTTTTGTGTAGTGACACCTAATCTTATTCTATTTAGCATTTCAACAAAGTCAGAATTATTGAGCTGTTGCATGTCAATTTTAAGTTCATCGTATATGAGCAGTTCAATCCACAGATTTGATATACTGAGAGAACGTAACAACTTGTTAGTTACAGCAGTTGATAGTTTTTCAAAAGGTGACTTTTCTCTTACCGGTGGAAGCTGTAAGAGATTTCCGAAAACTACAAAATGTTTTTTTCCCAAACCACCCATTCTGATCGTCGCTTATGTCGAATATTTCGGATAAGCGTAAATGAATATATGTTAAAGTAACATTGGATATCATCGACACTCCATCTATGATAAACAACACTACTTCTTTCAAATCTGATCTCAGAACTTGGAGCACTTGGAGCAATTCCTGTATAACAAATAATGCATTTTGTACTTTTCAGTTCTGAACTGTGAATTCACTTTCCATTGAAATGGAAACAAAACATTTTTGATATTCAAAATTTTGGTAAATTTCTAAAAGAAAGCAATATATCTACCTGTAGAATGTGTGTCATTAAACATAAAGTCTCAATTACAATCCGAATACATAATGATTATATTCCGAATATCAGACAAATATATAATGTCTGGTTTCAAAATACATTACATTAGTTGCCTAATAATAAATGTATCTACTGCAAAGTTCTATTTTCTTATTAGTTCCTTTCCTGTATATCATTTTCATCAGACCTAACCTACTTTAAATTACCGAACCATTTTTTAACTTGAATGTTACCTGCTTCTTAGGCGAAGTTTTGAATTTTATCATAAGTTAATTTAAGCTCTGATGCAAATTCATGCCGTTTCTTATTTGCTCAATCTGCACCAAATGTCTACTTTATTGGGATCAGCTTGAGAGTTTTTTTTATTTATATTATTATTAGCTTTTCTAATGATGTGTTAAAATTACATACATTTTCAGAAGAATTTCCATTCAATTCTCTCTGTTGCAGTTGAATTCTCTTATTTCGTTTATAAGTTGTTTCGTTATACTATACTTTGTCTTCAGCCTCCAAATGAATAAATTTTGTATCCATCAATCTGTAAACTATTTGAATCAAAAGATTGTATTCTTATGGTCTTGTGTATTAAGATACACTTTTAGAAAAAGTTCAGGAATCATAAAACCAGCTTCTTTGAATTTCCTTCTTATTCTTTCAAAAAATACCCTTGCTGTCCTCCTACGGGTGAAACATTAGTTAAAAAAATTTGTCTATTAGAACCACTGATCTGGCTATTGAAGTTAATTAAAAGTTAAATTTCAAAATATTCTATGCTTGCTTACCATTTGTAGTATGCTGAATTAATGAAAGACATGTTCAGTACCTTAATAAATCACAATATAACATCTCTGCTTCTTTTAGTCATACTTAGACCTCTCTTTTTCGATAGTTGTCAAGAAGCAATGCTAACCATAACAGAAAAAATTAGTCCAGTGAAAAAATAAATCTTAGCTCTTATCCCCCCCCCCCTCCCACATCTCAATACATTGAGATACTTGAATTTGATTTAAATTTTCTTTGAAAAGTTTCTTTTCCTACATGAGAGACATATTTGTATATAAATTTTGTGCATTTAATTTGTATATATTCTGAATGATGTGTATTTGATGTGTTAATTTGTATATATTCTTCAATAGGCTTTCGTTGCAAATCTTCATAATTGCGGCCTTTTATTTCAAAATTTTCATTTATCATTTGAATAGATTGTAAATTTGATGTTAATGTAAATGAGTAACAGCAGATGTATTTTTACTATTTCTGATTATTTAATATGTATGGTCATTGAAATACTCCATTAGTTGAATTTGCATATGCAGCACCAGTACAAGAACAAACTATTAATGTTCTTATGTCGATTTTTTTAATGATAAAATTTCTTAGAATGAATTAAAAAAAAACATATCCTGGCAAATCTATATCCCTTTTTTTTACACCACTGATTATATAATTTTTGCATTCCAATTCCAGTTTCTTTTATTCCTTTATGTAGGCTGAACGTGATCTAGATTTATTGGGTCCTTTACAGTTAATACATTTGTTTTGGCAAAGCTCAGTATTAGCTTGTACATAAAGAAAACATTTATTGTGTCAGAAATGCATCAAAGATCAGCATTTTATGCACTATCTATAAAATGATGGATTTTTCGATTAATGAAACATTTTTATTGAATCTAGGATGGATGTGTGGGGATATGAAATGATTCCTCCACTTAAAATGTTCAGAGCTTCAAGAAACGATGCAACGGCCTTTACAACAAGGAACAAGAATATATTTATTCATAAAACAAAAATAAGAAATGAAAAGATTAACAAAAGAAGTTGAAGTTATCTCACTCTCGAGTTAAGAAAGAAATACTAAGTTCTTGCCGGCCAGATTGCATAGTGGGTAGTGATACATTGATACCCACAATACTCCCCCTCGAAACCGAAGGTCGGTTATTATTCGACTGGAGGAGTAATGCGGAATCGGACTACTCGTCCATATCTGGTTTTATACTCAGAATGAGGATGTGGAAGGACGTCAGCCGGGTCAAGATGTTCATTCAAAATGTAAGCAGGCTTCAGTCTGTCTACAGTGACAGTTCGTTTTTGTCCAGTGTGAAGATTTTGTTCGTTCTCGACAAGACCTTGTATGGCCCGTCATAGGGTTGTTCAAAGGGTCGACGAATTGAGTCTCGTCGGACAAAAACATGAGTCGTTACAGCCAAATCTTTGTGCAAAAACATCTTGTGTTTCGCATGATTTGAAGCAGGAACTGGCTGCAAACTCTGGATCTTAGTCTTTAATCGACTAATTAATTCTAGAATTGCAGGATTAGTTTTACATGAACGAAAAACTTCACCAGGAAGACGCAAGGTTTCACCGTAGAGTAGTTCTGCAGGGGAAACAATTAAGTCTTCTTTGAGCCTATCTCGGATACCTAGTATAACCATTGGCAGGATACTCGTCCAACGTGGTGTGGAAAGGCAGTAGCGTCTCACAGCATCTTTCATCTGATGATGAAATCTTTCCACCATGTCGTTTGAAGCTGGATGATAACTTGTCTTTCGGATCCGCTGTGATCCTAAAAATTGAGTAAATGCCTGCAATAGTTCAGATTCGAACTGTGAGCCACGATCGTGCTGAATCGTGCTGAAACAAGAGGAAATTGTCCGACTGGAGACATGGGGGCCCGCGGTGGCCTGGTGGTAAGGCCTCGGATCCAGAACCGGAGGGTTCCTCCCGATGGTGTGGTGTGGAGATGGGGGTGCCAGCTCAGGTGTCGTCCTCGTCATCTGACCGCGGTTCAAAATTACGAGGTCTGTCCCAAAATAGCCCTAGTGTTGCTTCAAACGGGACGTTAATATAACTCAACTAAACTAAACCGACTGGAGGCATGGAATGGCTCGATATTTTGCTGTTTTGGCATTCGATACAGTTTTTAGAAAATCGGATGCAATCTTTCTGCAAAGAAGCATTAATTTAGCCGTGGTTTTACCTCCAGGATGAGATAGGCAATAAATGCTATCGAAAACAATTTTTCTGAAAGTTTTTGGAACGTATGGGCGTATAGTGCCTGTTGAAACATGACACATTAACTTTGATCCACAGACAAGTTCAATAGGTCAATCCTTTCAGCTTCAATCCTGAACCACTTTCTATTACTCCAGAAAACGCATCAGCTACTGCATTGGAATCACCTGAAACGTGCTGAATATCAATCGAAAACTGAGCCAAAAATTCTAGTTTGACGGGGAGAAAATGTGTTTGACAGAAGGCAAATGTTAGTGGTTTGTGTTCACAATAAATTGTGAATTGTCTACCTTCCAGAAAATGTCGAAAATAACAAACAGTACAATAGTCTGCAAGTAATTCTCGGTCATAGACACTATAATTTTTTTCAGTAGAAGTTAACTTACGAGAAAAAAAAATGCAAGTGGTTATGGCTTGTCATACTTGTTATGTATCGACATGTTGGTTCAGTACAGCACCTATAGCAAAATCCGATGCATCAGTCATAAGAGACATTTTTGCATCGTCCTTCGGGTATGCAAGTAAAGCAGCATTAGCTAGCATTTTTTTTACAAGCTTCAAATGAATCAAGTGCATCTGGTGTCCAATGAACTGGGGTTTTATCTCGTTTTTTATTACTTTTATAAAGTGGAGCTTGTAAATGTGCAGCTCGAGCTAGAAAGCGATGATAAAAATTAATCATTGCTAGAAAACGACGTAAATCATAAACAGTCTTAGGCAATGGGAATTCGGAAACAGTTTTAACTTTTTCTGGCAAAGGAGAGATACCTTCCTTGCTAACTAAATATACAAGAAAGAGTCATTCTGTTAGACCAAAAATGCATTTTTGAATATTTCAAATATTATGATATTGATCTAGTCGCTGGAAAATTTCTCACAAATCACACAAATGTGTGGAAAATTCTTTAGAGGCTACAAGAATATCGTCTAGGTAAACATAGCAATTTAAGCCGCGCAACACTTCATCCATAAACCTTCCAAATGTTTGACCCGCATTCTTAAGACCGAAAGGCATGCGATTGAATTCAAATAGTCCTATTGGTGTAATAACAGCAATTTTTTCGATATCCGATTGGTTAATTGGCATCTGATTATAAGCTTTAACCAAATCTAGTTTAGAAAAAATTGCTTTGCCATTTAATTCCATAGAAAAATCTTAGATGTGAGGCAGTGGATATTTATCTGAAATTGTAACTGCATTTAATCTGCGGAAATCACCACAGATGCGCCAAGTGCCGTCCTTTTTCTTAACAAGATGTATCGGACTAGCCCATGAGCTTTTAGAAGGACGTATGATACCTTGTTCTAATAAAGACTGGAATTCAACTTTGAGTGCTTTTAATTTCTCTGGTGTGAGTCGCCTCGGTTTACTGAACATCGGAGGTCCTTTAGTGAGTATATAATGATTCGTGGAATGGTTTACTGATATACGATTGAGAGCAGGTTTTATTATGTTAGGAAATTCAGAAAGTGATGTTAAGACGAATTATCCAAAATCGTTGTTAAGACAATTGATGGACCATTACAAGTTTTACCATTCACTTTAAGAGAAGTTAACCTGTCAATTAATCTACGATTTTTGATATCGATTAGTAATTCAAATCTTTCTAAAAAATTCGCACCCAGTATAGGCCGAGAGACATCTGCAATTACAAAATTCCAGGAAAATAATCGCCTTAAGCTAAGGTCTAACGTTAAATGTTTAGTGCCGTAAGTTCGAATAATTGAAGAATTTGCAGCATACAGAATGAAGTTCGTGTCTGGTACGCGTTTAGTTAATTCGCATGAGAAACTGGAAAAATAGAACAAGCCGCGCCGCTATCTATTAAAAATTGAAGTTTGGATTTGCAGTCGTAAACAAATAAGCGGCTTAATTCATTGCAATCGTCAGCAACCGCTACATCTGACGATTTTTTAAGTTTTCCGAATATGAACAGGTTCCACATATTTTGTAGCTTTATCACCATACTAGGATACCTATATTGTTTGTAACAGAACGCGATCGGGAACGAGATTTTGAGGTTCTATTTCTGTTATGACTGCGCAGTAACTGTGTAGACATTCGTCGAATTTGTTTTGATAACTCCTCAATTTTTGTTTCTAGTGACTTTAAAGAAGTATTTGTTGTCAACGCACTAACCACTGCAGTATTAGCAGTTGTTTCATTATTTTTATCACCAATTTGTGCTAATTTTTCTAAATCATCACAAACGGATAATATTTGTTGCATTGTAACAGGTAAACGTTGCAAGAAAAGTGTTTTTAAAACATCATCATTAACGCGACAGTTATTTAATTCCTTCATTTGCATTAAGAGTTGTGAAGGAGTTTTATCTCCTAGTTGAAGATCTTGTAAGAGAGCTTTAAAATTTACATTTTCAGAGTCAGCATATTGTTTAATAATTTTATTTTGCAGAATTGTGTATGGAGCGTCAGGAGGTGGGGAACGAATTAGGTTACCTACCTAAGCTAAAACGTCGTAATCCAGGACAGAAATGACACAATGAAATTTAGTGACTTCCAAAATAATTCCCGATGTGATAAATTGCGATTCTAATTGCAAAAACCACAATTCAGGATTACTTTTCCATAACGGAGGAGCTCTAAATGCAACGCGAGCCAACTCAGCAGATGCGTTCACTTTAGTTTCGGCATCCATTTTGAATACTAGAGAGCAGGAGTACGATCAAGTGCGAAAGTCAAAAATGATTCGGAAAGAAACATACCTCCCATTTGAAATTTATGTCTTTCATTTTCGCTGACGAAACTGAACAGTATTGATCTCAGGGTCACTTGTGGGGATATAAAAAGATTCCTCCACTTAAAATGTTCAGAGCGTCAAGAAACGACGCAACGGCCTTTACAACAAGGAACAAGAATATATTTATTCATACAACAAAAATAAGAAATAAAAAGATTAACAGAAGAAGTGGAAGTTATCTCACTCTCGAGTCAAGAAAAAAAATATTAAGTTCTTGCCGGCCAGATTGCATAGTGGGTAGTGATATATTGATACCCACAGATGTGCCCCGTACAATTGTTGCCCTGATGATATATCTTTCGACAAATTATGCTTTAAGAATCTTCGCCTGACAACCTTACTGTCTTTCTCTAAAAGTATAATTTTTCTTTATATTTCCCACAGATATACACAAAAAGTCAAAAATTGAAAGTTCTGAAAAGAGACACGCCAAAAATCAATCTTTTAAAAAAATTCTTCATTTGATCTTTTGTAATGAATTGCTATTAAAATAAAGGTAAAATTCATAATTGTCGTCATTGTTGTTGTTTAAATAAAAAGTTAATCATTTTATCAATTATTTCTATTAATTACTTAATTTTTTTTTTCAAATTCAGTTTTTGTTATTGAAATATTTTACCTTGATTTTTTTTTTTTTTATCAGGAAAGAGATAGCAAGACTTCCTCAACCGATTGCAGAAGACTAAGTGAACCTTTACTAGCTGAATTCAGTGCTATATTACCACTTAATGAATCACAAAAAGTAAATAAAGGAATTTATTCATTTCTTTCTTTTATAATGAATTTAAAGCAATTTTTTCCAAGAATGAAAAATGCGTATATATTTTTCTTCCTAGAAGAGTGCAGTATCTGCTTCAAATGTAGAAATTAAACCTAAAATTCCACCTTCAAGACCATCGCCTCCTATTGCTAAAAGTAACAGCTTGAGCAAGCAAGGTAGAGTTAAAAAGTTTTTTTTTTTTTTTGAGTAAAATTTTCATTTATAAGTTGCAAACTGTTTTTTTTTTTTTTTTTTTTTTTTTTTTTTTCCTTTCATTGCTTTGTAGGAAATTTTCTAATGTTTTTTTAAGCCGCATAATTTTTTAATATTATTAGTTGTAACTTTTATTGGAAAAACAAAAGCAGACCTTTAGATATTCTAAATAGTCTACAAGGAGAGAGAGTAGGAGGTTGAAAATTGAGTTCGGGATAAGATTTAGTATAATGATAGTATCCATTTAGAATATTCATTCACGAAAATATTAAAGGGCAATAGCCAATCAATTTTGAGAAAATAACCCTCAGTTTTAGTTTTTATACTAGTAACGTGTCACCGTTGCCGAGGTGTAAATAGTATAGTGGTTAAGGTGTTGGCGTAATATTCACGAGACTCAAGTTCGGTTCTGGGCTAGCAGTTTTGCTTTTTTTATGTGTGTGTTTTTTTCTAAATTATTTTATATTAATTTAACAGTTTACAAACAGTTTTAATCAACGTTTTTCATTTTTTATGCCAAAATAAAAATTTATTCTACTAGTTCTTGGACTATAATTTAGATTTTAGAGGAAAAATAATTATAAATATGAATGCATTTTTTTTAAATATTCAGAATTACTTAAATTAACAATTTACGGATGATTTCAGTTAATGTAGATGTTTCAGTTTTTGTATGGAAAAAATAAATGTATTTTCTTTTAATATATAAATTATACCTTATTTTTTAAAAGAAAAATATATTAAATAATCACAAATATAATTTTAACTATAAAAATATTTGAAAATAGCTATTTTTTTAATCTAAAAATCATTGAAAGTTTTAAATTTTTGGATTTTAATAAAGATAAATAATTTGTTACAACTCCATGAAGCTGTATTTATATAAAAAAATTAAAAAGAGCATCTGAAGCAAATAAAATTATATTAAATATTAATAATCGAAAAGATAAATTAGAAAGCAGGTGTTAAGCTATGGAATGCATAGGAAGATGATTCAAAATTTTTAGTAACATAGGATATGCTTTGTGTACTGCCCAATTTTCTGAAGAAAAACAAATAATTTTTGAAGATAAATGAAATTCGTTTTTTAATTGACACCTTTAAGGTTTCTCTTTTGCATTATCATTATTTATAAATTGTGCAAGATGTCAAAATATATTTTATTTGAAATGTTTTTATAGTAATTACCATTCTGTCTCTTGTATGTAATAAAAAAAATTAATGAAATATTTTTATGTTATCAGTAATTTAATTAACATTTAAGCTATATTTGTAATTATTTTTTCCTACTTAAAAATAAAATTATAATATAAGTGAATGAATATTTGTTTTTGAAAGAGATTTATTACGAGAGCATGCGTTTTTGATTGATAAGAGTTACATATTAATTAAAACTGTCCGTAATTTTATTTAAATAAGTTTTTTTAAAGAAAAATGCTTTCATATCTTTAATTTTTTTTAAATTAAAATCATATTAATTGGAACCATCTTTAAATTTTTAATTTAATTTAAGTAATTCTGAATATTTAAAATTGCTTTCATACTTCTAATTATTTTTCTTCTAAAAATTAAATTATAATTCAAGAATTAGAAGAATAAATATTTATTTTTGCATAAAAAAACATGTTAATTAAAGCTGTTTTTAAAATTTTTAATTAATTTAGAAAAAAATTTTAAAAAAAATACCTTAGGATTGAACTTGGACCTCATGAATGTAGCGCCAGCTCCTTAACCACTACACTATTCACATCTCGGCAGCAGTGCCACATTACTAGTATATAAGCTATGCTAAAGATTTTCTCAAGATTGATTAGCTATTGCACTTTAATATTTTCGTGAATGAATATTCTAAATGTATACTACCATTATACTAAATATCTCATCCTGAACTGAATTTTCAACCTCATGCCCTCTCCTTGTTGGTTTTATTGTTGTAAATTATATGGCTTTAGATTGCAAGAGAAAAAAGAAGAAACATTTTTGTGTGTGTGTGTGTTTGTCTTTTATTGTTTGAACTTTTTGTCAAAACAGTTCTTCAGTTAAAATAATAGAAATTGCAGAAACCTTTGTGAAAAAAAGAAATGAAATGTTTTATTACCCATGATATTTTATAAGTCATCTTTTGACTTATTATATTTACAACTTTGGAAGTTAAATACACATTCATTGCTTTCTCTTATATGAAACATACTATTATAAACTATTACTAAAATCTAGAATCCATCAAAAAATTGGATTCTAGATTTTAGTAAATCTCCATGTTTCAGATCTCCTAAAAGCAAAAAAAAAAAAAAAAAAAAAAAAAAATGTTTAGCTGTTGCTTGTGTCTAACTGTAAACACCACAACTTAAAAACACTTTGAAGATAGATAAAATTTAGTATATGATCTTAACCAAATTTGTAGATTTCTGCAGTATTTTATACAAAATCCATTCAAAGGAAGTCTGATTAGAGTGCAAGTAATAATTACTAAGAGCTAGATAGATAAAATTTTGTACATGGTTTAGCATCTAAAATGTAAATCCATATTAAATATCCAACCAAATCCATTCAAAGAGTTCATTGCTTGTTAATCTGTGTTACTGGTTTTAATTAATATAATTATGAGATACAAAGCTCCAATATTTGGAGTTTTCGAAATAAATGGTCTGAACAATCGTGATATTCACAGATCGTGTTCAAAGCCCACATTTTCACTGGGGGAGAGGGGGATAACATTTTTATTTGAGAGTATGAAAGAAAGTTGTTGGTAGTTCATTTCTGTTGATTTTTCAAATTGTAACTTCTTAGAATTGTTATTAAATTAACCATTCCATTATTTTGTAGATGAAGTATTAACTAACTTTGTCATTGTTTATATATAGTGATATTTCGAGAAATATAAATAAGACAAATAAAATAATATCAGTTTTGATTTAACAATTTGTAAAGTTCCTAGTATAATTACTTTCAGACTAATTTTCACTCTTTACTTTAATTCTGTGTATACATTCGCAAAAAGAAAAAGAAATCCTCCAGCTTTATTCTAGCATCGCTCATTGTACAATCATATAAAAAAAACAAGGTATCAACCAAAAGGAATTAATATACTCTTAATGATGCTTGCAGTAAAAATTCCATAAGCGACCATCCATATATTGAAATAAGGACAAATTTCAAAATTTTTGATGGCAACACACATTTTTTTTCTCATGAAGTTTTAAAACTATATCAAAACCTGGAAACTAAATTTATTAGTCTAAGTTTATTGGTTTTGAAATCATGATCTAACAAAATTTTAACTTTCTTATATTAAAATAAAATTTAAAATTTTTATTCATAGCTAAATGTAGTTATTCATTTTAAATCTTTTGTTATGAAAATATAAGTTATTATACAGTTTCGCACTCATATTTATCATTGAAAAATAATTTCCTAATATGCAAAAAATTTTCGAAATTAGAGTTTCAAAATTTTTAAATGACAATTTACTTTAGTTTGGACATAAATTAAAGTACAAAGCAGCTTTAAGGGGCATACAAAATTCCAGTTCATTCCTACTTGAAGTTTTTTCATTACATAAGGTTTTTTGTATTGTCCATAAAACGATGCATTATGTAATGCATTCACAATTTTCAAAATGTCATATTATTCTTTATTTGAATGCCAAATAAAATACTTTATTTGGCATTCGAATACCTCTGATTATGCATTCTTGAATCAGATGTAAAAAAGTATTAAAATATTATGGCTTTCTCTTGCCATAATATTTTATTGTCTCTGCTTTTATGTGTGAAGAAGGTAATCTTTGCCATTGTGAACGGAGAATATTATCAGCTCGTATAATGTTATTTACAGAAGATAAGAAATTTCTGATAAATGGGAATTTTATACTTTAATACTTTAGTTGATTATAAATATAAATACTTTATATTTATAATCAAATACTTTAAAATAAATACTTTAGTTGATTATAATTATTTAATTTTACAAACATACTGACAAAAGTATTTTTTTATATATAATTAATGCTTACCAAATTCCGTATTTTGTTAATCTAGAAAAGCAATTTGTGCTTTTTTAAATTTATTCAGGTGGTCATATTTCTTACGAAAGTCATAAATTTCTTAAAATTAATCTTACATAATCAAAGTTAATATAATATTGTTTATAATTATAAATGAATTTAAAAAATCAGGAACAGAACATTATAAGATAATGCATATAGTATTAATTTTTTGTAAACGAAATATAGGGTATTGTTTTTTTTTAAACTGACGGTACTCAGAGACCTCTGTAGCTTGAACTATCAGGCGCAAAGTCCCCAAATTTTGTACGGTAACTATTGACGACATAGTAAAAAAGAATTCGGGAGAAAAAATTAGTTCCAAAAAATGTCTATAGGGGAAAATGTGGCGTTTTATATTTTAAGACAGCTAACATTTTGCTTAAAACACGCGAAAAAAATGCAAAATCCCGATTACGTAGTCGACACCAGTGCCAGTATTTTGAGTTATAAAAAAGAAGCGGGGCATTGAAAATCATTTCAAGTAACAGTTGACTTGTAAAATGCGTCTCACTTTAGCACAGTGGGCATTACTTGTAAAGATCTTGTATCTTAATCAATCCAATACAGCGGTTGCTCTTCGCGAATTTAGAAGTCGAAACAATTTACGTAAAGGACGTCTATCAATTAATGCAGTGAAAGCAATGATTAAAAAATTTGAAAAAATAGGTTCTATCGCAACTCGGCCTGGTAGAGGACGGAAATGGTATGAGAGGATACATCACAGATATTGCGACAAAATCGTTAAAAGGAACCAAGCGAGCACTGTTGGTAATATCAGCACACGTGGAGTTGCCGGACAACAGGACGTTAATGCTTCAACAGTATGGAAGGTTTTAAGAAAAATTCAATTTTATCTATATAAAATTAGCCTTTTGCATGAATTAAAACCTACAGATTGTGATCTTCGATTAACTTTTGCTTTGACATTTCTTGCCAGGATGGAGGTCGACGAGGTGTGGCCTTGAACAATTGTCTGGAGTGATGAGGTCCATTTTTATTTGAATGGGACTGTTAACACTCAGAATTCTAGAATATGGGCATCTGAACAACCCCATGCATTTCAAGAAATCTCACTCCATTTTCAAAAAGTAACTGTTTTGTGTGGTTTTACAGCAGATTTTATCATCAAACCATACTTTTTTGAAACTATTACCCAAGTTCCGTAAACGCTCAAAGATATCATGATATGCTCAGTAGTTTTGTTATCCCACAACTTCAGCTAAGGCAATGCTTATATAAAATTGTCTTTATGCAGGATGGAGCACCACCACATATTCGTACATCCGTATAGCAACTGTTACACCATCACTTTACAGAAGAAAGAGTCATTCGTCGCTGTTGTCGTGTTGCAAGGCCAGCTCGCTCCCCTCATCTAACCCCATTTGACTCTTTAATGTGAGGTTATTTAAAATCGAAGGTTTATCTTGGTGGAGTCTTGAACTTGCCAGTTTTAAAGGAAAACATAACACGGAATGTTAAGAACATGCCTCCTGAAATGTTGCTTTCAGCTGTAGAGAGTATGGTGTACAGAATGTAATGCTTAGTCCAAGGAAATGGAGGTCTTATTGAAAATAGCCGATGTATTCTCCGGGAAAGCGATTCTACTGAATAAAAACAAAAAATGAAAAGGAAGTCGAATAGAATCTCCTCTTTTTTAATTTCTAACCATTTACAGAAGTTATTTTTTTGAATAAAGCACATTTGTGGAAAAATTAGTTCCTTGTTATTCATTTATCTGTTTACTGTAGCTTAATAAAATCTTATCGTGCAGTTAAAATTTAGATCAAAAGCGCCACTCCCCCTATCAGCAACTTTTCGAACTAAACTTTATTTCGCGGCTTCTTTTTTCCCATGTCGTTAATAGTCCCCTTACAAAATTCGGTGGCTTTGCGGCCGATAGTTCGAGCTATAGAAGTCTCAGTACAGACAGTTAAAAAAATAATAATAATAATTTTAATGATTCACTAAATATTGGTTAATATTTTGATTTTGCCTCTATTTTTGGCAGTATAAAATTATGCATTTTTTATTTTATATTTAAATGAAAACAGAAGTGGATCAAATAAAATTTTAAAACAATGAATTTCCATTTACTTGAATGTCAAGAGAAATAAGTTTCTTGGAAAATAAAGTTCCATAAGAATTTTTCTTAATTAGCAAAAAATTTTTATAACAAAAAATTCTATAGCATTTTAAATAAAATTTATTTTTAAATTATTAATTTATTTAAAAATTTGATATTTACAAAGAATACAAAACACTATAAGTGACCTTTTTAAATATTTGTGGTCATTTCTTTAAAATTTGATTTCAGTTGTATGAACAATTGTAATTTGTTAAAAAATTTTGATTAAGGACATTATGATCATAGAACTGAGATACTAAGCTCTAAGCTTATATCATCTCTATGATTATGACACTGTTCTTATTTCCTTTTCAAAAGAATTTTAAATCTTTTAAGGATGGATGCAAAAGTGAAGCATATATTATCAAAACTTGGAGTATATTTTTTTTTTTTGACAAATTACATTTATAGGTGTATTATTATGGTTTGTAGTTATTTTTGATTGATTTATATTACTCCATTTAATAAATTTGATGGGCAAATAATAATTGAATTGAATTCATTTTATTGTATTTAATCAAAGAAGTTCTAATATAAATTTTTGATTATTAAACTAGATAAAAAAAATTCTATGGAATAATTATTCTCATAATTAAAGTAATTGTTTTTATAATTATACTTACTTTTGAATTTTTCATCCTATTAGGGGCAATAAGATATGTGATGAATAATAGTAAATAAATATATAAATCAAATAATAATAATAAGTAAGATAATTAGAAACTGCAACAATAAATGAAATTAAAAATATGTGAAATAAATGAATGAACATTTAGAATGATGGATTGCAATTTGCTTTGCTCCTCTTTAATATGTTGTATAGGTGTCTTCATATAACAAAATCATTTGCAATCACAAAATATTTGTATAAAACATTAAGTATAAAAGGATTAAAAAAATGATTGGTATTTTTTTAATGAATGTAGTGCACTACCTTTTTTATATGCTCATAATGTGGTGTATCATTTCATACCTATTTTTGAGTAGTATGCAATAATGATAGGAATAGAATATACTGATAAAGAAATGCAGATATAAAGCACAAAAGAATAAAGATACAGTTAACTTTTTCTCTCTTACAATCTGCAAGATATTAATTTTACATTAAAATCAACATTTCTTTTAATAAAAAATATATTAAATTTTATTGCTTTTGCTCATATAATAAAATTTTTCATTTTGATATTTTCAGATTAAGTGCAGTTCAGGTTAAGATACTATTAAGCAAAATTTTCAGTGCTTTTGAATATTTCTTTGTAGGAAAAGAATCAATTTACCATGGAAATTTCCATTGTGAATATTCTGCCATTTATGAAATAGCAATAGATTTTATTATGTAGATTGTGACTTTACTAATGCTTTTAGTAACGCGAAAATTAAAAATACTATTACCGATATATCAATCTTATACACCTAAATACAGAAACAACTCCTTAACAGAAAATGTCAACTATCTCTGGATGTAATCATGATATATTAACCCAAATTCAAGTAAATTTTCCATAGGAAATATATTCATGATATCAAAAAAGAGTGTTATCTTTGAAAATATCGAAGATTGTACTGTTTTAAATACATAGATAATTCCTTACTAACATTTTAGATGCAGCATCATTTAGTATGTGTTATTAGCTTTAAAATTTAATTTTCATCTATGATAATCATCAACACAATAAAACTGCATACCTCCTTTTTCCTTCCAAACTTAACTTGGTATAATTTAATTTAACCAAAACTGATTTTAAAATCTGTTTTATATTTCAAATTTTATTTTTCAATAATTTACTCTAGATGCTTCTGTATCGAAAGATAACAAAAGAGATTGTTGGAATGAAGATAGTGAAAGAGCTCAAGACACCAATAAAAGGGAGTTAGTTTCAGAGAAAGTACCTATCTCTACCAAAGAAATTCTTCAACCAAAAGTTTCAGAACTAACTTCACAAATCGATTCAAAGTCACCATTTTTTAAAATTCCATCAAACATAGGCTCATCTACTTCAGATTTGCCGTCGCAAATAATTCCAAAAGTTCCAGCTGTCAAAATTCCATCAAATATCTCCACAAAAGCATCGAATACAGTTTCAGTCATATCTCCAAATGCACCTAATGAAGCAATTCCATCTAAACCTTCACATCATATAGTAACTAAGCCACCTGCTACTGTACCTGCAGAGATAGCTTCCAACTTTAGTGGAACAACTTCATTGGAAACTCAGGTTCATGATATCAAGGATGACTTGAAAGTGGTGATTAACAATATGGTTACCAAGAATGAATACAATGCTCTGTTAAAACAGGTTAGTTTTATTTATACATATGAGAAAATGATCAATTTTTGGGGGTGTGACTCTTAGATTCATCTTAAGATTGCAGTTTATATGGAATAATCACTATAATCATACTAATATGTATCAATTAAAAATGTATATGTTTTGTTATATTGTGTTATAAAAAAATCAGCATCATCTTTAATCTCTCCTAATATTGGTGAAATCAAAGCAGATTAGTACATGTGGAAAAGTTTTCTATATTTGAAAATAGATAGAGCTATATTGAAGACATGCTGTTGAAAAAAATGGATTAATAGTAGTGTAATCTGCTATCAACGTATGTACTTATTTTAGAAATATTTCTTAGTATCTTTAATAATGGGTTCAACAAATAATTTTATGTAATTTGGTAATAAAGAAAAATTCATTTAATCTTTGCCAAAGGATATAAAAAGGTATTGCCAAAGGATGTAAAAAGGTAAATACTACGTTCCTTCTTTAACTTTCAACAATGGAAGAAAGCATGCATGAAATATTTGTTGAAAGAAAAGCATCCATTAAATATTTTTAGAAACAGGGAAAATAATTTGAATTTCATTGCAAGTATGAAAAATATTATTGTAAATTAGACATAAAAATATTTTTTTAATTGAGAAGCCGCTAAATTGTTAACTATAAAAAAAATTTTAAAAAAATTCTCAGTGGTGTAAAAATAGCTTATGTTTCACAATAATTTCTGGCAATTTTAGATGAAAGATGTAAATATTTAGCTTATTTTTTAATTAATTAAAATTTGCATTAAGATGCAACTCAATGTCTTTTTGCTCTCTTCCACAGAATATATAGGCAAAAGTTGGCCAGTTGTTGGTTCAATATTCAGTCTGTAAAAGCTGTAACTTGCAAATAATAATTTCCTTTTATTTTGGAGCTAGATATATATGGTATTAGTCTATAGCATTTTGTAACTTTTTATCTTCTTTAGTTCAAAAATTTTAAATCAAAAATTTCATAAATTTTTGTGATAATTCCCCCTAAAGACATCAAAATGGATTTTTTTTTAATCTTGAAAAAAATGTTCAAATATAAATTTTTTTTATTTTGTGGGGGGGAGGGGAGAAAAATGCGTGCCTTCTATAGAAGACATTTTGGCATATCCCAATGTAATTGACAAATTTTATTTATTTAACATGATTTTAAAATTTAGAATCAGTTCAAAGCATTCAAATAATTGTGTAGAAATTTGGTTTACTGACTCCCAGTGTCAATACCTTAACTGAAGAGGTTATGATTCATATGAATTTATTATAACTGAATAGATAGCAGTCTTATCAATAATACAAATTCCTTATAGTTTATGGATAAACAAACAAAATAAAAGCATTAATGTTTTATTAAATTTTTTGATAAAGTGTTTATATATGTTAAAATTTAAGGATTTAATTTTGCTTCCACGAATTAATGGGAAGATATATTTACGTATTCTATTCCAAATTCCTCTATTTTATTGGACTTATAAACTGATAAATAAGCTGAAAAAAATAATTACATTTATGTTTAAATGTAACTTATTATAAATATATTAAAAGTTAATAAATTTGAACTGTATATTGGACTAATATAAAATGGAATTGCTATAAATTTTATTAATAAATCAATTAGGTAATAAAGCAGCAGAAATAGAATAATCAAAACTGTTATTTGTAATTCTTTTATAATTTCTGCATACATAAAGAATAAGTAAAATTTTATGAATTAATATATAATATATAAGGATATTAGGGCCTTATACTCTGCATTTCTTGGAAGTTTTTCGGTGGAATTGTGCTTTTGAAGTAGTCTCTTCATTGAGCTTGTAAAATGTACTTTGGTTAATGATTGCCCAAAAGAAATCTGTTTAAAAATTTAAGAATGCATATTAACTTGTTAGGCAAAATTAAAATGAAATAATACTTTAATTTCAAAACCAATGAATACACTTGGTTTTGAAATGGAAGTTTATTAATAGTAACTCTCCTATAAATAGCACACTAAATACTATTAGTTAGTACTGATAAATTAGCAGTATTAATATACAGCTCATGGTTATATTAAAACAAAATTTACTCTCATATAAATTAACATTGCTGTAACTAGTAGTTAAAAGTTATTTCAGCTTGTTATTGGAACAGTTATTTCCTCTAATTTATTATGCATTTCTTTCAGTCTCTAATAAAATTTTTAATAATAAAAAAATTCAGTTGGATTTTGCTTTTACAGGTGGATGAATTGAAAGCTATATTAGAAACGTACAATAAAAATTGTAATAAAGCTATTTGTGATTTAAAAGAGGAATTGAATGAAGAAAGGAGATTGCGAAGTACGATTGAGCTGGAGCTTCAAAAGTTGAAAGAATGCCAAAAGACCTAACATTTTTTTAAAACGCTTACCATGCCAATTAAGTCCCTTTTTATAGTGATAAAATATTTTAGTATTATTTTTGCATAAAATGGAATTCTATTTCGACATCCTGTGAATAGTGATTATTCCCAGTGATTGTTTATAATGTTTCAATTTACTGTCACTTATATATAATATATATATATATATATATATATGAGTAGCTTGGTGCTGGATGTGTTTTATATTTAATTACTTTAACTTTATTTAGAAAAGAATATAAAATAACATTTTTTTCCTAAGAATTTTTTTTTTTTTTTTTTAATAATAAAGCACAAATTTTTGTTTAGCTTTTTGTATTATTATTCATAGTAGCTTTTTTTTTTTTGTCGATTTCTTTTTATGATTTATTGTCATTTTTTTAAAAAAAATTTCTCCTCTACATAAAATAATTTTTTCACCACATTTTGTTTATAATATGCCTCGTATGAAAGCATATTTCTATCTCAAACTGTAAATCGTATTAAGTTGTAATTAAATTGGAAATTTTATTGATTAAAAAATTGGTTAATTAAACTTTTAATTGAATTCAGAAATAAATCATAACATTTAAAAATGAGATTTGTAAATGTTTTTTTGTTTCCAGAGTTCTAAAAATTTTAATTTTATCCCAATATTTTGCAGTGAAGTTACTTATATTTTATTTAAAATAAAGGTTTATTTCTGCTTGTAGCAGACATAAATATAGTTTAAAATTGGCAATAGTGAAGTAAGTTGTGTAAAAATGGTCTAAACAGTTAACAGTATTTAAAGATTAAAAAATCATTGATATGCAACAAATTTCGTAATTTTCTTTAATTTGTTTTATGCTTTTGTTATTTTCTAATTTAAAGTACAAAAATTTTTTTTAAAAAAGTGCAAATGTATTTACACTACTCTTTGACATTTTTTAAAATGCTGTTTGTTTTTCTTGAAGATGTATTCTTTATACCCAAAACATTATTAGTTGAGAGTAGTGTATATTTTCAAATTGTCTATTAGAAAAATTTAAACGAAAATTTCTGAAATCAAAGAAATCTTCTTAAAACTACTCATATTAAGTAAACAAAGTATTGGTATTATATTACTATGCAACTAGATATTTGCTTCTTTTTTTTTTGTGGTATGAAGTTAAAATTCTTATAATTGAAGTGATTTAAAATTGAATGCGAGAGCTTTGATATCTTATATTAGTCTGAAAAGAATCAGTTTTCTATTTTAAACACATAAAAAATGATCCCAGAAATCATTTTTTTTAATCTTGTATATAGTGGCAATTACAGTACTTAGTATCTGAAAATATATAACAGGTTTCTGGTGTATGAATGTTCTGGTGTGTTCAAAGGCTTGAGAATAATACCATTCTTAGTACAAGTACTAGGAAAAAAATGTAAAGTTTTTAAAAATATTTGGAAAATATCAGTTCAAATCACTCAGATAAATATAAAAATATTTTTTCTAAAATGTAACAGTTCTTATATTTAATCCTTATTGCAGAAAAATATTAGAAATATTAATTATTTTTTTACCATCACCAAATTTTTTTTAATGAACTTATTTATTATTTCTAAGAAAAATTCAGAAATAAAATTGCCCTTATTTGCTTTCATATAATTATTACTTAAAATCTCAATAAAATTTTTATATTTTTGATTGTTTTTTTTTAAATTATTATATATTATTCACGTCTTCACATTTTATTTCCAGCATTATTCACTTCAATTTATCAATTTTTTTCTTCTTTTGATTAAAAAATTATTTTTTCTATTTAAATTTTCAGTTTCCCTTATTGAATATTTTTTTTAAATGTTCCTTTCAAAATTTCTGTTTTAAAAAGGGCTTACCTCAGTTTATTCCACCTATAGTACTATTTCCAACTGAGATATTTTACAATATCCAGAGATTTGAATTATGAATGAGAAAATAAAGGATTAACGAATGATAACTAAGAGAGAGTTAAATTAAAACAGTTATTTAGCAGATTTCCATTGATTTTATTTATATATGCTGAAAAATGTTAATTTTGACTTGGCAAATTTCACGATTTGCTACTTTACTTTAAATCAAAATTTTCATTCATTATGAAAACAATCATGGCATTATGTTCTCATGTTTGCAGAAAAAATTAATTATGCAGATATTTTAACATAAATATTTTGGAAACTGGAGTAAAATAATATAGTATGTTGTAAAAGCTATGTTATTATTAAGTAAGCATCTTTTCATGATGTGTTACAGTAATATTTGTCTATATGCATGTGATTTTTTTTTGACGAATTATTTCTATAAGTGCTGTGGTTTGATAAATGGTGCATGCAATAATCATTGATTGCAAAAAGGGATGTGTTTAGATATTGCACAATGTTGTTAAATATTGCACTGAAGGATCTATTCTTTGTTGATATATAAAATGTCATTGCTCTTTAAACAGTATATATATATATATCAGTTGTGTGATCGAAATTCATATTTAATATCATTAACAAGGTATCAAAGTAGACATTGTGATGGTATGATAGTGTTATTTTATTTATGATAAGATTATTTCTTGTTATCATTTCTTAAAGTCTGATGTTTTTAGATATTTACTTTTACTTTATCATTTTACTTTATGGTATCTTTTTATGTTATTTTTATGCAAGTTATATATCTTCTCTGCTCTTTTTGCACAAAGATAGCGAAATTCTTTCTGTTTAATTATGTAGCATGCTTGCCCTTCCCTTTCTTCTATGAGCTTCCATAAACTTAATTTTAATTTATGACAATCAATCAAATTTTAATGTCAAGTATTTGTTATTCCGAATATTTTTTGTAATGTTGAAATGTTGTCCTCACTTTTTAAGTTGTTTTTTAAGGGATTATTTTATTTTGTTTACGACTTTAATCATGCATGTCGTGTTATAATTTTTTTTTCTTAATTTAAAATTTTATTTTTGTTGTTGTTAAGAAATAGATATGCTTTTATATTCATTATAATGAGAAAATATGATATTTCATAAATTTTGAAAATATATTTGTTTGATATTCATAATTAAGTATATGGATTTTGCAGCAATATGTATATTCACATTATTTCCCATTTAAATTTCCAAATTATGTTTATAAAATAAGCTTTAATATATGAATACAGACAGATTTTATGCGAGGATAATTACTAAGATCTCTTTTGGAACTTTTATAAATTTACTTGAGGTTCACTTATTGCATTGGTTTAACATCCTAGTACCTGTTCCATCACTTGAGCAATTCATTCTCTAGCCTTAGCATTTTAACCGTCCACTCCACCTTACATACTTCTGCTTAAATTGCTCATTAAGATTTTTTAACATGCTTATTCTTAATATATTCTAAAACATCAATGTGTGTATCAGTCACAATGTGGGATTTTATTTCTTTATTTCATTTTTCAAATAATGTGGTAGTAAATGTTGCTTTCATTCTCTTCTGTTATGAGCTTTTTTACATTCCAAATATTGTCAGAATGGCATGAAAGTTCAAATAATAGATTTAGTCAAATTTTACAATTTTTTAAGAACATTCCACTTTTATAAAAGTAAATGCTAAAAATACAGGATTGCTAGATATTACATCCATTTCAGGATAATGAATATCTATTTAATAATATAAAATCTATATGAATAATGATTTAGTTCAAGAAATGTTCACTTTATTAATGATTTTTTATGAACAATTTCAGTTTCCAGGTATATTTATGCATTTTTTTTCCTAACAAACAGTTTATTATAATTAAATCTAATTGAAATGCTTCAATAATTTAATGTTAATCTGTGTTTTTTTATAAATATCAATCAAATGGTTCTGAATTTTTCTTTTTTAATTTTGATACTGTACAATGAGCATTTATTTTTCAATTGAATATAAAATGTTAAATAAAAAACTAAATTTCTGTGCATAAAAAAATTCAACAAATTTTGTAATAGTCAGAACATAATCTTAGAATACAATGCATTTCAAAATAACATAAAATTACTTTTAAAAAATTTTCAATACATACATCTAATATATATTGCAATTTTAAGTTTATCACAAGATCAAAATAAGTTTTTTTTATTTTTGAAAGCCAGATTTGCAATTTACATTCATTATAAGCATACAAATCTTAAAACACATTTATGAATTGAAAACTTACCTAAAAATTTTAAAAACAAAACTGTCTTTATTTTGGTATATTTAAAATAAACTTCTTGCTTTTTGAGGCTTTTAAATATATATTTAACTGGGTATAAATGTAACATGAAATGCATTTATTGCATATTTGTGAAAATATATAGATTGATTTTGAAAGGTTTTGAATTTTGCAGAATTTTTTCATCATTAAATTCTTTTATAGGTGAATTACTGAAAAACTAACCAATTTATCCTTTAATAAAATTTAATCAGTTGAAAATATAAATTTAACTTGTAAGTTTCGAATAGTATATTTATTACTTTTTCTAATTGATTAACATATCTATTTACATTGATCTTTTCATCTATAAATAACTAATTGATAGAAATAATCTGAAATGTGCTTCAATTATTGGACTAATATAAATTTTATATTAATGGGTAGAAGGGACATCGAAAATAATTATGATTGCTTTAGACATTAAGTTACTAAAGATTATTTTAATTGATTGGCTAGAAAGTCATTTCACATTAAAAAATTTATTACTTATTAAATTATTAAAAACAAACCATTTAATGTATGAAATCATCCTCTAATATGATTGCTTTCTGTTTGTGTTTTTAAGTGTTCAAATTTTGTTGTAATATTACTTGAATTACTAAATAAAAAAAATCATATTCTGAATATTTGGATAACTAAAATTATGGCTTTGGGTGGCTACAAAAATTTTGATGTGTTTGTAGTTAAAATGTTTATTACTTGTTAAAAAATAATTAGTAATTATGCTATTAATTATATAAAAATCTGTGGTTCAATTAAAGGAAACCAATGTCCAATTCAAAAATAATTTTTTTTTTCTCCACAAACTTTATATTGATTATTTAATTTGCAAAGATGGAAATATCTCCTTTATAATTTAGAACATAAAAAGATCTTTGTTGACTTTCCTTTAATTCAACTACAGAAATATATTGTTGTTGAAGATCTAATGCATGACATTTAATTACCATCTGAATAATTTACTAGAAAATAATTTTTCATGTTTTATTGAAGAAAAACAAAATTCATTGGAACTGTGTAAATATTTTGAAATTGGATTGGATTTACTGCAAAAACTTGATAATGTTACTAAAGGAATTTTTTATATAATTTTGCATGAACTTTATATAAAAATTCTACTAGGAATGGGCATCACGAAATATGTTAAATAATAAATGCTAATAATTTACTCGTATATAAATCCTATCAGTGAATTGCGCTATATCCTTTGACATCATAAATGCATTCAAATTTCGTTTACAAGAAAAAAAGTACAGAAAATGATATATATATACACAATTAAAAAGAGAATAAGAAAATTTTACAATTTTTATTATATTTTGATAAGATTAATGCTTAATCTGTTAATTAAATCAGAGGATTTGAAACTCATGATGTAAATTTTCTTAGCATTCTTATGTTAAAAGAGAGAAAATTTAAAATTGTGTCATTGAAATTCTCAAGTGAATAGGGTTGTATAAATTCTGGATGCAGAATTTATATAAAGAAGAAAAAAAAATGCCTCCTGATGATTGTTTAAACATTCACTTTCTTCCTTTTACAACTGAAAATTACAAGAACCAGAATACAAGACATCAATTATAAAACATTAACAAGTTTTTGCTTTTTTATATTAATGTCAAGCATATAAAGATTTTTGTAATATGTACAATAATCACACAAATGTCATTTTTTAATGAAGAGATAAATTAGTCATTCCAATTTCTTTCAAATATTTGTGCATTGTTTATCTGTCCTGATTCTTTGCCATTTTTTAAAAAAATGTGTGATTTATAATTATATTGTCATGGATGTTTTGTTAATTAAGAAATAAATATTTTATTTAATAAGTTGATTTATTTAATTTTAGTACAGAATAATCAAACACTTGTCATAACAATCTTTTATGAATGTAAATTTCAACAAGGATAACAGTATTTTTTTTTTTTTTTTTTTTTTTTTCCTTTTTCTAATCTCCAAGCTTTGTCATTTAATCATTAATGATAAAATCTTGCAATGCCTAAAAAGAAAAAATCTATAAATTATTTGAAGAAACTTATGTCACATTATATGGTCATTTAAATATTCATGAAAACGTTTAGAGGAATCGTACAAATATTAAAGCAGTAATGGCTCATCGATTTAGAAATGAGCAGAGCTGCAAACATATATATATATTGCCAGAGAATACATCTATACATACACAAAACACTAACAAATGTTTAACACTGCTTCATTGGAAGCTTTAAAGCTTCACTTAATTCAATGCTCTGGTTACGGTTCACAAAAACTCGATTCACTCAGAAGAAAAAAGGCGTCAAACAAAGATTAATTCGAGCGCGAAAATAGGCCTAACTAGTGCCAAATGGGTAATTGTTCTGACTTGCCAGTGGAAATTCATGGCCATATCTTCTGAAATTATTCTCACAAAAATGATTTTTGCACTAGATTCTGCTCCAACAATCAATTCAAAATCCATAGGAACCCAATGAGCGGCCTATCGTATATAAAGCTGTTAATAACCGATGCCTTACACAAATGTATACAAACACTAAAGCAAGTCCCCATAGCGTGAATTTATAAACATAATAAACTACCACTCAGGTCCGTATAACGACAGCCTGCTTCACTTATTTCTTTCAAGTGAATGTTTCGTTTGCTTTGCGAGACTTCGCCACTTGCAAGACAGCCATATGCTGTCAGCGAACATTAGTCAATGGTCAACATGACCATTGACTAATGCTTCTTATCTTGCCACCGGAATCCAAACTATATACTTCAAAAATAACTTAACATGAAGGCTATAACAAGTAACTATAATTATATCCTTAACATGCAACAGGAATAAACTTTAAATAGTCAACAAAAGATAAACATTAGGGTGGAACGAAAAAATCAATTTGTGATTTTTAATTTGTAATAGTGTGGAAACGTTTCCTTTTGGTGTAGATAAAATAAATTATAAATATGAAAAATGTTGGAATAGGTCTTGAGATGCCGCAAGGACGTTAAAGTTTCAAAAAATTCAAATTTTTGATACATTTTAAAGTTTTTTTTAAGAAACAATCAATTTTTAATTTGTAATAGCGCGGAAAAGTTACCTTTCGGTATAGATAAGCTAAATAAAAAAATACTGGAGCATATCTTGAGATGTGCAAGGACGTTAAACTTTCATAAAAACACACTTTTTGAAACTTTTTAAGGATTTCTGGGTGCCTCGATTATGAAATAAAAAGGGTTAAATAGGCGTTGTCATATGAATAGAAATATAAAAACAGTTTTACTATTGCACTGGCATGGCACTGAGTCGTCGCCGGAGCGGTTGTTATTGGGGTAAGGCGGAGATTTGTCTACGTCCGGTGACAAGGACAGACCTGGTTTCAAATCAGTAGCTCTGCCCAGTTCAGTTGAGTTGCCGTCTGCGCTCCGTCTATTATGTAACTGACTTGTTAGTTTATGTGCTTTACTATGAGTAAAAATGGCCCAGTCTAAATTAGTAAAGACTAGACAACTGTCGGAGCGTTCTGTTTTTGAGAAATTTAGTGATTTGCTTCTGAAGTTGAACTCCCTACTTAAGAATCTGTTATAAAGAGCTAATATTATACTAGGCATAACCTCAAAATTGCTTCAGAGAAGGGTCCTACTGTATCCTTCTGTTAGGATGCTACTGTAAGTGAAATATGTGACACTTTATTTCCCATAATAGAACAATATGGTCAAGAGCTTCTATTCCCGTTGCTTTTAGAAAAAGAAGTTCACAAATGATAAACGCTTAATATAGGAATTTATTAAAGTCTAAAAGCAGAAAATGTTCAGATAAATTTGATTCCACCCTCATAGAATTTAGAGAAGAAGCTAGACATTTATTTGATATTGCTGACTTGTATAAAAGAAAAAAAAAGTGCCAGTTATGGAACAAAAGTTTCTAAACGATTAATGCTCTAACAGGAAAATGGTTAAAGGTAATATTGATACTGTTACCACAAGCGCTTTGAGGAAGAAAGAAGCAAGAAAGAGTAAAGAACTACAGAGAACAATTAAGTTTAATCAAGAACGCACAAAAAATACTTGTGTATCAGAAACAATTACTGGCGACAATGGCCATGCTGAAGAACAATAGTGTTCTTTATAAAAAAAGAGGTAAACCAACCAGATCCATCAAATAGACAAGAAGAGATAAAATTACCAGTTGCATGTGTGGTTTAATATTAAGTTAAAATCTTCATGTATTCCAAACATTTTTTTAACCTTATCTCATATTCACGCTATCTCACTGACGATCTTAAAAACGTTATAGACCAGATTATTCAAAGAAACGGATACTTTGATGCTTAAGAAAATATTCTTTTACCCATGCTAAGGAGTGAACGTAAAATTCAAAGAGAACTTGGTTTACGACGTGTTTTAAAAGTAAGAACAGAAAGTAAAGACAGAGTCAGGAAGTTTAATGTCCCAAAGATAAACTTTGATGGAAAGAATTACATTTACATCATCTCATCGCTTGAAAATGACGTAACTGAACCTCCCTTGTTAAAAACATGCTTCCAGTGACACTCTGAAAGACTTTATACGGAAAGCATCTGAAATTGAACCAAACAGTATAGGGGACTCGGATATCAACTTTCCCTGGCTTTCTTGTCTCACGCAAGCAGTGTAAAGAGCTATGCAACTGGTGGCGGAATCGGCTCAAAATGTATGTAGTTCAATCGCAACAGAAGGATACATAAGAGCAAAAAGTTGACTCACTTGTGAATATGCCAAAGTTTAATAATAATAATAAACAATTTAACGTGGCAGTCAAGTAGAAACAAACATTTTGCAGCGATAACATGTGTAATCATTAAGTATACAGAAACAAGAAACATAAAATTTGGCATGAAAATATTTTTTTTCTATTATTATACTTTATACATAATAATTTTTTCCAGTTGCAATGCTTATACATGTATTTAAAATCATCTTTTGTAACATTATATGAACGAAAAATTCATAAAAACTTTTTATCAAAGTTTGTAATTTTTCAATTCTTCTACAAACTTTAAGCTCTTTGCGATATATCGAGATATTGCTGGATTGAAACCAAATTTTTTAAAATTGTTTTTGAACCTAAAAGTTAACTTTACCCCACTATTACCAAACTAAAATCCAAGAAAAATTTTTAAAGGCCCATTTTAAAAATTTGCATTTTTTCAATTTTTTTAATAAATTTTAAGCTTTTTGCGACACCTCAAGATAATATAATATTGCAACCAAATTTTTTAAATTTGTTTTTAAACCTAAAAGGCAGCTTTTCCTATTACCAAATTAAAATAATAAAAAAATAAGGCCATTTTCGTTCCACCCTAATGAACATATTATGCACAACAAAGTGAAAGCTATAAACTGAAACAACGACACATAAACAATAGACAGACGACAATTATAATCATTTACATGAAACAGTATGTGCATCCTTAACTGCATATCTTTGGATGAAATAATTAAAACATGTGAGAGTTCACGCTGGTCCCAGCACGTCCGAGTTCTAGTGAGTCCCGGAATCAGCGTGCACTTTCAAAACACAAACACACGCACTAAAGAGATGAGTCGGGAATATAACTTGGCGTTTCACAGGAAAAAAGGCATCGCTCAAATCAATAGAATCAGAGTTCCGCTTGACCCAAAGGCATAAAAGAGCAAATAAAAAATGCAATACAAAACAATGCACGAAAGAAAAACATGCAAAAAGTAGTAATTAACGTACAAAAAAAATTATCAAAACCATAGCCCTATAGGTTTTACATTCATTTCAAAATAGTTATCACAGCAAGAAATCAATACTATGTGATTTCCTTAAAAATGCCTTCATAAGTATATTACCCAGGATAAATTTAAATATATATAGGACAACGAATTTGAGATGAAAAGGCAGCACTTTTTTGTAAATATACTTCACAAGCATATTTTAGTAAACATTTCTTTAATGCTCAACAGATACTTGGTTACATATATCTGCTTTACTGGCTACTTTTGTATGTCTTTACTGGCTTATATATATTACTTATTTATTTGTATTACTGGCATGTTTTTTTTTTTTTTTTTGTCTTTCATTGACATGACTTAATTGGCTTTTTATAGTTTGCTTTGGAGCATCAGTCATATTGGTGCAACAAGTAGCTTCATTTTGTGTACAAGATTCAGATGTGGAAGAAATGGTGAGCAATTGCAGCAATGATATTTTTTTTTCGGCTTCCTTCCTCCCCCCCCCCCCGCATTTAATTGTTTGTCACAATATATATGTAGTGACGAACGCCTGATGACGAGCGCCATCTGCTGGCCAACAGGTGTTGATGCTTGTTAGACGGAGTGCAGACGAGACGGGTCTGAACGAAAGTCAAGACGTGTGAGACGAGACGGGTCTCTGAACGAAAGACGCGACGTAACATGTGAATTAATCCTGCGACGTATTCGACGAAATCTATTTAATGTTCATTTCTTTTGTTAATGTAACTGTCCGTCCTAAATGTAATTAAATGTGCATGATTCTAAATAGTAGTGATTCCTGAGTCCTACAAATATGGGGTTTCGACCCGGATTTTAATGAAGACTTGTACATAGACGAAAGAAGCGCTAAACAGGAGTGAAATTTGACGTTCTACAATAAACCTCTTGGATACCAACTCCTTGTGGACTGACGCAGTGTGGATCGACGTTGAAGAAATTGTGAGTACAATTTTGATTTATTCTCAAGTATGGCATTTCTTGCACGAGCACGAAAGAGCGACTTACTAACTTTAGTAGACGAATTAGAACTAACGGCACCACGGGATGCCAAAGTGCGACAGTTAGTTACAATGATAATAGAGTCGAAAGACTATGACGAAGAGTTCGTAAAAAACTTACTTTTAACTATCACTCAGGAGCGCGAAAGGTTAGATGCTGAAAAAGCCGAAGCCGAAAAAAATGAGCGTGAATATACTTTGAAAAAGTTAGAACTTGAGTTAAAAAGTAGAGAAAATACTTTAACTGTATCAGATATGCCTAAGACTGATATATTAAAATTGCTGAAGAATTATGATAATAGCGGAGACATAAGTGTTTACCTTTCGTTATTTGAGAAACAAATAAATAGGGCTAGCTAACATTGCAAAAGAAAACTGGATTTCTTATTTACTCGGGTTATTACCATTGGATATAGTCAATTTAATTGCTCGCGAACCTGATCCATCAGCTAATGACTATGATTACATAAAAAAACTGTTGCTTAAAAGATTTAAATTAACTTCCGAACAACTCAGACAGAAGTTCTTTACTCACAAACGAGATTCTTCTTCTTCATGGCGGGATTTCGGTTTTGAACTGAATAACTTTTTTGAGGAATGGATAAATTGTTTAGAAATAACCGATTTTGAAAATTTAAAGCAGCTAATGGTCGTTGACCAGTTAAAGAGTAAAATACCAAATGACGTACGCGATCATTTTCTCGACGATTTGCCCAAAATAAAGAAAGTAGAAGATTTGGTTAATAAACTGGACGAATATGAAGCTGCACGAAGTCACCTTAAAAAGGAAACAAACAGAAATTGGCGTATTTCCGAAAACAGAAGTAAATTTGATATCGCAAAAGAAGCTAAAAATTCACCATTGCCGTTCGTTCGTGCTCAAAAGAATTTTGCTGATGATAATTACTATAACAAGAGTAATAAAAAATGTTTTAATTGCAATGAGGCTGGCCATAAATCAATTAATTGCAGTTTAAAAACAAAGGATTGAAATGTTTCCAATGTGGTAGCTTTGGCCACAAAGCCAGTATCTGCCGCAAAGTGATTTTAAAGTGTCTTTCTCTAATAAAGTGTATATTCGTAACTCTCTAAAAACTGTAAATAAGCTTAGTAAAAATGTTGAAATAAATGGTGTAAATTGTGATGCATTAATTGATACTGGAAGTGATATTACTATGATTAATTATGATTTTTATTTGAAAATTGGTAAACCTAATTTAACGACTGATAATGTGAAATTAGCTGGTATAAGTGGAGATAGCATTACTCCTCTAGGTTTTTTTTGATTGTGATATATTAATTGATGAATATGTAATATCAACTAATGTGTGTGAGTTAGAAATAATGCCGAACGAAATAATCATCGGCATGAGCGTATTAAATAATCTAAGCTTTTCATTCCAAGAAAAACAAATTACCATTCATGGGAAAAAAGCTCAAATAAATTACACCCAGCTGGTGAGAAACGAGGTCAAGGTCGTATCACTACGTTCCTCGGAACTGAAAAGAGACAGACAGGCACCTATTTTTGCTGAGGCTTGCAATAAAATAAATACACATCCTCTCTCATACTTCATTCATTTAGCGGATTCGATAAATTATGATGAAATCGACATAAATCATGTAAAAAAGCCCTTGACACAGGAAATAAATCGTCTTTTAAATAAGTATTCACCAAACAAAACAAAAAGTACGGAGTTACAAATGAAAATAATACTGAGCGATGATATTCCGATTAGTCATAACCCTCAAAGGCTGCTTTTTAAAGAACAAAAATTTGCTGAAACTCAGATTGATAAATGGATACAGGAAGGGATAATAAAACCTAGCTGCTCAAATTACTCTTCACCTGTGGTTTTATGCAAGAAGAAGGATGACAGTTATAGGTTATGCATTGATTTTCGTAAGCTAAATAAAAAGATGATTAAAGATCGGTACCCTTTACCCCTCATAGAAGATTTGCTTGACAAACTTGAGCAATCAAAAATATTTACTACATTGGACTTGAAAAACGGATTTTTTCACGTAGACGTAGAGAAAGATAGCACAAAATTTACGTCTTTTGTAACACATCATGGCCAGTGGGAATTTCTTAAAGTACCATTTGGACTTTCCAATAGTCCGAGTGTATTTCAGCGTTACATTAATGTGATATTCAGGAATTTGATGCTAGACGGAACTGTACTGATTTATATGGACGACATTATTATACCATCCAAAACCGAGGAAGAAGGGCTAGAAAAATTACAACGTGTTCTACAGGTTGCATCAGAGTACGGTTTGGAGTTTAATTTTAAGAAGTGTCAGTCTTTAAAACCACAAATGAAATTTTTAGGCTATAGAATCCAAAACGGAACTATACAGCCCTCTGTATCTAAAACGGTAGCTGTACAAAAATTTCCACAACCACAAACTGTTAAACAAGTACAAAGCTTTTTAGGCCTTACTAGCTATTTCCGGAAATTTATACCCCACTATTCAAAAATCGCGAAACCGCTTAGTGATCTACTAAGAAAAGACATTGCATTTAAGTTTGAATCTGAACAAAAGGAAGCTTTTCAAAAACTTAAAGATATTTTAACTCGGGAGCCAATTTTGCATCTCTATCAACAGGGATCAGTTTTAGAACTCCATACAGATGCTAGCAGTCAGGGATTCGGAGCAGTGCTGCTGCAACAGGAAACCGACAATAAGTTTTATCCTATACATTATTTTAGTCGAAAAACATCTCCACAACAAGAAAAATATAGCAGCTATGAATTAGAAGTTTTGGCTGTAATCGAAGCGTTGAAAAAATTTAGACATTACTTACTGGGTTCTAAGTTTAAAATTGTGACTGATTGTTCCGCTTTTCAACAAACTATGAGTAAAAGAGATCTTACACCAAAAGTTGCAAGATGGGCTTTACAGTTAGAGGAATTTGATTACCAAATTGTTCACAGATCGGGAAAACAAATGGCACACGTAGATTCTCTTAGTCGAAACGCAGTACTTGTTGTTACTCGTTCATACAGTGAAGTGTTTACTAAAATAGCCAATGCTCAAAATCAGGACGAATTCCTTAAAAAATTAAAAGCTTTGATAGATAAGCAAGAAGACGGTGAGCACATTGTGAGAAATGGAGTTTTATACAAATACGATAATGGTAGAGAATTGCTCATAGTCCCAGAAACATTACAAAGAGAAATTATTCGAGAAATTCACAATAAAGGACATTACGCTGTGGCTAGGACGGAAGAAATTTTAAAGCAAGAATTTTACATACCAAAGTTGAGGTCAAAAATAGAAAGTGTGGTTGCCAATTGCGTGGAGTGTATTCTTTGTAATAAGAAACGTGGGAAAGGTGAAGGTTTCCTTAACCCCATCCCAAAAGAAAATTTGCCTTTAAGTACATATCACATCGATTTCATTGGCCCTATGCCTTCTACAAATAAGAACTACCAGCATATTTTTTCAATAGTCGACGCTTTTACAAAATTTGTCTGGTTGTATCCGGTTAAATCAACATCTAGTCAGGAGGCAATAACTAAACTTAAGCTTCAACAATCTACTTTTGGAAATCCGACGAGAATAATAACAGACAGGGGTTCAGCTTTTATCTCAAAAGAATTTGAAACATACTGTCAGGATGAAAATATTGAACATTTCAAAATTAGCACTGGAATTCCTCGCGGAAATGGGCAAATTGAAATAATGCATAAAATTTTAATACCCATTCTATCAAAACTCTCGATAACAGACCCTACCAAATGGTATAAACATGTTGCATCAGTGCAGAAAATAATCAATAGTACCGTTTCGAGAAGTACAAAGTTTACCCCGTTTGAGCTTTTAACTGGAGTAAAATTAAAAGTTACAACTGATTTACATTTAAAGGAAATATTGGAAGAAGAATACACAAAAGCAATGATGGAAGATCGAAATAATATGAGAGAAGAAGCAAGGGAAAACATTTTGAATATGCAAGAAGAGAATCGCAAAAGTTTCAACAAACGAAGAAAAGTGGCGCGCATCTACAAACTTGGTGAATTAATGGCCATACAACGGACGCAGTTTGGAACTGGACTCAAACTAAGACCAAAGTTTCATGAACCGTATCGGATTGTTAAGGTTAAACCTAAGGATCGCTATGACGTGGAAAAAGTTGGATATCAACTTCCACAGCAGCTGATTTCATGAAAGCATGGTCTTCAGGCCAAAAGAAAAAAAAAATGTTTATTGGTTTATCCAGATACTGTTTTCTTTTTTTTATTCTTTCAGACTTTTCTACTTTGATTTAACTTTCGAGGACGAAAGAGATGTCAGGATCGCCGAATGTAGTGACGAACGCCTGATGACGAGCGCCATCTGCTGGCCAACAGGTGTTGATGCTTGTTAGACGGAGTGCAGACGAGACGGGTCTGAACGAAAGTCAAGACGTGTGAGACGAGACGGGTCTCTGAACGAAAGACGCGACGTAACATGTGAATTAATCCTGCGACGTATTCGACGAAATCTATTTAATGTTCATTTCTTTTGTTAATGTCCGTCCCAAATGTAATTAAATGTGCGTGATTCTAAATAGTGATTCCTGAGTCCTACATATATATTTGTGCTAAAAACTTTCGCTCAGTATTTAATTAATATTGAATTCAAGTTTTGACAGGAATTTATGACCACTTTATATTTAAGATAATCTTTTTTATGATAATTAAACAGCAGATTTCTTTTGGACATATTCATACTTCACATTCCGAATGGCATTAAACGACTCTATACTGAATTTATTTGTTTCAGATACTAAAACTCAACTCAACTCAACTTTAAGCCCTTGAAAACAGATAAGCACACGCCTTTCTTCACACCAGTGGAAATTTTACTTTCTTTTTTTTGCGCTAAATTATAGGAGGAGGGGGGGGGTGTTAAAAAAGTGGGATAAGGTAAGAAAATTCAAGAAAAAAGAGGAAAAACCGCAAGTCCGCGGACGAATCACATCCATGTAGAATCCGAAAACTGGTGATTTTATTAACAACGTGCGTGTTTAACGTATACGTCAAGAGACCACTCGATGTAATCATCCACACAGAACTTACAGAACTTATTTAAGTAGCATCTTGACATGAATTTGCTGAGGAAATCATCACAGGATGGGTGCTAAGTTCCGAGCGCACCCACCAAAATTAGAAAAACTGAGGTCTGAAGACCGTTGTCAGCATGCATGCCGGTAGGTCACTGCACTTTCCCAGCTTGAGTTATCTTGCTGTCTCAGACCCACCAATTCAATTTTCAAATGAGATTGTTACATCCATTATGTAGATTTTATTCCCAAACTACACCTCCAAATCTGGACGAAGATTGTTTGGTTTCCAGAGACAATCGTGCATCCGGTAGCCAAAGCCTTCTTTACTCTCTCAATGATGGTGTCACGTCGCATCTGAGTGCCATTCTCGAGATCTCCCACTTCAAGATATGCGAGATTGTTTTAAGATCCACTACTGTACAGCGACAACATTTCTTATCTTTCCAAGGCTGAGTGCATTGAGGGGAGGATGATCAATCACGCCCTGTGAATGAACTCCCAGTTTGCAAACCGAGCTTATGGACCATATGTGATGAAATGGAAATTCGCTGCGGACTGGGAGGTACATCCCATTGCTTTCTCCTGGCTTGGTTTGTTGATAAGAGAGATGGACTTTCCGTTCCGTAGGCGAAATCATGACTTTTCTTCTACCAAATGAACGAAGGGATATGTCCTCATATTTCAACCTTGGGACTCCATCATCAAATTCCCAGGTTATTCCAATGCGCCTGAATGTTAGCTTGCCACATGTCCACACACTGGATATGCTTTGTCTTTCAGCTGGAAGTCCTCTCAATAACTCCACACATATATTTATCGAGGTCTAAGGCAGTCGGTTTGAGATATTCAGCCCTAGAGCTAAGATCGGCCGAAAGTCTTCAATTGGTAGGTAAGAAATGACCTATCAGTGGAAGTCAAAATTTGGATGAAGTATCAATTCTATTCAACTCTAACTCCTGAAGTGCGATGGGGCACACAATCTCTTTTTCCTGTGACACTCTCGGGGAGTCCAAGGGTGCGTTTTGCCACGTAAGGTGTTGTGCAACATTTGCTAGGCTGTCTCCTGAAATTGTGATGTGCCATTAGGAACTAACTGGAGAGCTGGGAAGAATAATTTAGGTATCCAAGTGCTAAGGTGCCAGAGTAAAAGTATAAAATCTGCGCCAATTTTTGATAGGTCGTTTAGATTATAGAAATTTGGGCACGAGTTGAATCTTACGGGCCTTTTAAGAAATTTTGCGAAATTAGGTCCTTTAAACTGCAAAACATAATATGTCCATAGTCAAAAAATCATTTCCTTTATTTTTTTATATAAAATATATATGATGAATATTAGACAAGCAGAAAATAAATAATGGAAACGCTTTAAAGTGAATAATTGCCCAGAAGTTCTAAAATATTTTCTGAAATACAGTTTAATTGCTAAATGGCAGGAAACTTTAAAGGAATAGCCATACAACAAGTAAAGGGTGTCCATAATTAAAGTTCATATTTGCGAAACGTCTGTTATCACATACTATACAATAGAATTTTCTGAAAATTGGGTAATGGCACAATGAAATGATGGGAAGTTTATCTAGCAAAAGAAAAAAAGTTCCATAAACTACCACTAGATAGCATATTATAGCTTTATAGAGCATAATACACCATCTAGTGGCTAGAAGAATTTACAAAATGCAACAATATCCTGTTCACAAGACATGCTCGATATGATGTCTGCTCCATCTGGAAGCGTAAAATCTCATGTTCTACTATTGAAAGCAGTATATGCCGGGGAATGTTGCGTACACGGCATTATGCTATCTTTTAGTTTCGGAGACAAGTGCAATGGTAGCACGATAGAACAAGTCTTTGAGGTATATCCACAACCAAAAGTCGCAGGGATTCAAATCCAGCTATCTGAGAGGCCAACCTGTAGAGAAATAACGGTTGCTGATTGCGTTTTTACAAAGGAGCGCTTTTTTTTTAATACAATGAGCGAAATGTGGGGAACGCACTCCTACATAAACGTTGTTGTTAAAACGCATCGCCAAGCTTGAAGTGCTCCCATAACAATGCATATCGTTGACCAGTATGGCTCAGATTCGACAACTGTCCTACTGCGCGAGCACGGAATCACTATAATCGCGCAGACATTTGCATATGCCAATCACACAGCGCCATTTTCTTTTATTAGATAAACTTCTCATCGTTTTACTATGCCATAACCCGATTTTCATGAAATGTTGTTGCATAGATTTGATACAATTATCTCACAAACGTGACCTTTAATCATGGCAACCGGTATTTAAATAAATTCGAAAAAATCAAATGCAATGGAAAGCATTGGGCTGGAAGCTCTAAATGAACATTATTCAAAAATAACTACATTTTATTAATGCCATCAATAGGCTGTAAGTTATTTTCAGTAAAGAAAAGCAAAGAAGTTTGAAGAAAGTAAAGAATCATTTCCTCCTCACGATTTATTTTAGGTGAAGATTAGTACGAATTATTCACAAATGCTATCAGTATCAATATATTTCTCTTTCTCCTCGTAGCACTGGCTTGTGAAAAGAAGTTAAGAGCACTATAATATTTAAATGTTACGAAAAGGTGCATCTGTGATTCAAAAGCCGAGCTTCTCTTCTGGGTAATAATCTGTACACATCTTTTCTAGCCCCATAAATAAGAGATGATTCTCCTAATTTTATGCAAGTCGGTATTTGGGAGAGATTGAAGGAGGAAAACATACTGATATTAACTGCAATACAGATAATTTTTGTATATTCACTTATAAAATATAATTGGCTGGTGATTCTTTTTTTTTTTTTTCCTTCACTTACGCTGATGCTAATGAATTGAATTATCTGCACTGTATCACAGTTAAAATGAACATATCTGAATTCGTCGGCAGACCAACAAATATTGTTCCAACAGAAATATAAATGTCACCAACAGTTGTTTTGGCATAATTTAAGAATAACAGAATGCTTACTTTGTTCGCTTTCTCCATCGATTCAATGAGCATTTTTAATTCCTCTTTTGATAAATCTAAAGACAAAGACTCTTCTCTTTCACCAGAAATATCCAGATTTAGCAACAAACGTGGCTCATTAATTTGAGCCATTTTGTCACTGGAAAGAGTTAGCTGTAAAAATAAATGAATAGATATGTATTAAAAATATTCTATTTATTATGACAAATACCTCAGTATTATTTAAAAGTATTACTAAATTCTGTATTCAGTGAGGAGCAAAATATATTTGCAATTACAATTGCAACATTAATATGTTACGAGATGCAGTCCTGGTTCGCTAGCAATGAACTCACAACGATCTGTTATAATTCATTAAAAATGGCAGCATTTTTATAGTTTTCAAGTCGGTTTTCCTTCTTTTTTTTCCCCCCTCAACTTTTAAACATATTTTGATACAGAATCAATTTTTATGCAATCTTAAAAGGAAGTGTGGGTTCATGTGTGCAAACAGCAGCAACAGGATAGAAAAAATAAATAGTTAGAAAATAATTATTAGGGTTGCACACTAATCAAATTTCAGTAAATTATGAATTTTAATAAAAAATAATGAATATTATAATCACATAAAAAGGAAACAATGAATTTTGTCACAAAGTGGCTACAACAAAAAAATTATTCCAGTCACAGTGTTGTCGTTATCTCCCTTGAAATATGAAACAATCCTGCCTTTATCTTTTTTAAGTGACAAATAAAATGTATGCAATCATGTAAGCTTTTTGTGGAATACGAAGAGAAGATGAAAAAGACAAAATCAAAATGAAGATTAATCTAAATCAAAAGAGCTATCAAGCAAATTTTATTAATATTGTGGTCAATAAATGATACTATCTATACATTATGATTTACAATGTAAAAAATAGTATGTAGTGCAGTAGGCACTCCGTTTCTCATGTTCTTTCCTTCTATAAAGTTGCTTCTGTAAATAATTTCACTAATAAACATGCCAGAGGCCCCCAAATAAAAATTTCTTTCTAAATATCGCTTCCCCCTCTTTTTGTCTGTCTTATTTCCTTTTAGACACCGAGCCGTTTCCCTCAATAACAGCAACGCTGACTCTAGCATAAAAGAAAAATCGTGTTACAAACACCGGAAATCAGTAATAGATGCAAATGATTTTACACAAAATTGTTCCCATCGATGGCTTCCTTTTTAGTCTTTTGTCTTAAAAAAATAATGTTAATTTAATAATAATATCGTTTTTATAAATATTTTTCCTCATTTTTATAATTAATAAAATTCTAGAATGTCTCTGTCTCCCCCCCCCCTTCCTCCATGTCTTCGTAAGTTTATTTCTCTTACTTTTCAGTTCGCTTTTTGCATTCATTCATTTCTTTTCTTTAAAAAAAAATGTGAGGGAAAAGTTTTTTTTTCTTTTTCTGTGAACGAGCCTGAAATGCAGAAAATTTCGATCGGCTGTGAGAGATGTTGAATAGATTTTCAAGTTATTCATTTTAGATCTAAATTTATAAAAATGTGGATTTGTATAGTATTTGATCGAAAATATTCATTACATGGACCTAATCATTAACGGAGCCTAAGTGTTATTGATTGAGGCCTAGGTCAGTTCTCATACATGTGCATCAAAATTTCCGCGCGAACGAAGTCGCGGGTAACAGCTAGTGTATTCATATTTTACAAATTTAGTACCCTATTCACTATTTTATTAAATAAATCGCAACTTATCAATTTTACTGCACTTATTTAAACTCAAAATAAAACTTCTTTATTATTTAGGATAAAGAAAAAATACTTTAATCACAATGTACGCAATGATAGTGATAATAGATTAGTGAATATTACTAAAAATGACAGCTAACTCAATATCAGATGACTGAAATCAGAATCTGATTTCTATAGATTTCATAGAGTAATTTAATAATTCTAATGAAAACCAAGCACTGAATTCATGAAGTGTATTTCTTTTGACTCCTATTCAAGTACATAAGTCATCAAATCTGAAGATAAAATAATGCAATTATCAAAAGAAATAGAAGTTGGCATTAAATGCTGTGGAGGACAATGCGTCAGGCATCGTAAGACATTATACAGGAGTTCATGTATCAGTTACAGAACAAAGATCAAATACAATTTTTATTTCTTGTACTGCTCAATCTTTAAATTTAGTCAGCAACTTTGCTGCACAGTTGTAACAGAAAAACTTAATATTTCATGTTTGCAAAAATTGTCTTTTTCTCTGCATCCGCACATAGTTGGCAAATATTAAAAGTCTGGAAAATTCACTTGCTTAAAAAAATATTACAAAATCTGATTTTAGATTATCAGCAAGAGCTGATGCTATGCTCACTTTAAAAGTTAGTTTTAATAAAATATTAGAAGCGTTATCAGAAATAAAAGCATCAGAATTAGGAGGGGGGGGGAACTATCACAGCTGAAGTTATAAGTATACTCAGGAAAATGAAACGATATACTTGACAATAATTCAGAATGCCATTTTGAAGAGAATAAATACAACAAGTAAATTGCTACATCAACAGATAGTACACTTTTTCAAGGTTTCCTCATTAAAATCATTAATTTGTTAAGTTTCTTATTAAAATCAATAGATATTTTTATTGAGCAGTTTCAAAACGAATGTTCAGATGAAGAAAAAGAGACACATTTCATAACTGCATAAACTCTCAAGGATCATGTTCATCAAAGAGATTCTTTAGAGAGAAAATTCGTCCTTTCCTCATGAAAAGTTAATTTATAACACTTTTAATGCTATTTCTGACAATTTAATTGTAGAGCTTTCTAAAAGGCACAAAAATTATCAACATAATTTAGAAGTATTCAAATTTTTTTCTATTTTAATATATCTAGGAAAGAAAAAAAAAACGCTTGCTTGATAAACTTAATCTATCTATAAAAGTTACGTAGTAGATACTACAATATTTGACAAAGAATTAGAGCAGTTTTTATTGCTGGTAAAAGCTGACAGGGAAAAATTTATTGACTTAATTGAAATGTACAAAACCTCGAAAGTGCTATCATCAACATTTTATAGTGCTGAAATAATTTCGAAAATTTTGTTGGTTTCCTCCATAAATTCATGAATATAAAGAACTTTTTTGGTCCTAAAAAGAGTAAAATGTTAATGTCAGATTAAATAGCAAAACTTTTATGTACACGAAACAAAAACATTTCAATAATATTAACATATTTAAATAATTACAGTATTCTCTGGAGAAAAATCGAGAAAAAAATTCATTTCCATCCTTTATTTATAACTAGCCGCCTTTGGCGACCAGCTGGTTCGCCAGTATTACCGCTCGCTACAATTTTCAATTAATTATTTTAAGTAACTGGTCTCTTAATAGATTCTCAAACAAAAGATTTTTAATCTTCAAATTTTGATAGTCATACCAAACTTATACTGTTTAGATCGTTTCGTTCAATTTACTATATATATTTTACTAATTTGTTGTCATTTCCGGTAAAACGTCAACTTTAATTTAAAGTGGAAATGATGAAATTGCAATTAATGTAAAGATATTTTTTAATGAAACAAAACGTTTTATTTTATTTATCATTTTTATCGTTATTTATTTATTTATTATTATTATTATTGAATATAAGTACTGCAAACAGAATCTCTCGGTATATAAGTCTTATGTGAACTACAAAATATTTTTCATAATTTATGTAATATCTCAAAGAATAATTCAACAAAAATTCTCAGATTCAGCACAAAATTCAGTTTTTAGTTTTGCTTTCAAAAGGATTGAAATGAAATCAATAATATTTTGTTCCGGCCTATAAATATATTTCAAAAAATTATGAAGTCTAAATTTAATGCAGTAAGGTATTATATTCTGAGAAATATTCTGGACACACCAAATTTTAAATAAATGAATGAATGTTTCTATTTTCCACGATCAACTAAGACTTATTTATGAAGTTTTGAATGTTAAAAATTTAGAAAAACTCAACATTTTCATAATCTTAGGCCAATTAATCTTGAGAAACCTGCGCGCTGATTGGCGTATTTTCTTTGAAACGATCGATGGAGAATCTAAAATTATCCTTTTTTTTATTGAATAATGATATTCAAATTTTCATAAATCAGTCAATTTAAGTGATTGATTTAGTTGATTTGAAATTAACTCTTTTTTTTTTAAATATTAGTGTTTCAAGAACATTTTGTTAATCGTGATTTCCACAGCAGAAGCTTTATGTAAAATCAAAAATTCGTTATTTATTAGAGCATTTATATAATCAAGTTACATAAAATATAATCATTCGCCATTTGGACCATTTTAGCAGATCTGTGTCTTATTAAATGTTTACAAATCAGGTGTGTGGCCCTGATTTGAATGGATATCCTGTTCATATTCAACAAAACTTGCCTTAAAATATAACTGATTTATTGGATTAATAATATAGAGAGTGTAAAAGATCATGAAATAATTTTTCTTGAATTTATTTTTTAGAAAAAATAATATTTCATATTTGTTTCATTTCCTACAGACAAGTGGCGAAAATTACATTTTTGCAGATTTCATTTCCAAAAAGATTTAATTTATTTTTAATTGGGGCTTGAATCAATGTGATGGCAACACTTTGAAAAAAGCTAATTTTTTCCCATGAATGCGAAACGTGCTCGTGCAGCTTAAATTTAATTTTTATTTTGTACGAAAAAAATTGTTGAAAAATATAGTTAAAATATTTATTTAAAAATTCATTAAAAATAGAAATTTAATTTTAAGGTTAAAACATTGGTAACATTTAAAAGATAAATTTTTGATCTTTAACTTCATGTAAAAATCTTTTTTGTGCGGTGATATTTTCGGAAGTTATTGCAGAGGCACGCCAAAATTTCGCTTAATTTTTAAATAAATAAAATTCTAATTAAAAATTTAAAAATATATTAGACTCTTATTATTACTCTTTTAAAAATATATTAGAGTATCGTATTATTTATTCATTAAAATGATTCTTTGAGGCCTTTTAAAAGACAATATTTTAGGTATCTGAAAATGCATAAATTTATCATGATCAATTGATCAAAATAATCAACCATCACTTTCTTTTTCATAATAATCTGAGCACATTCCAAATTGAGCCACATCAGCTTTAAATATTCAGATTACATTAAATTACTTTTTTCTAAACACGCTATTTTTATATATATTTTCATGTCTGTAAAACTTTTAAGTGATTAAAACAGAGAGAAATAAAATTATTTATAATAGATTGTCGACCTTTTAAAAAGAACAATGAAAAAAAAAAAGAGATACATCAATCCTACTGATATAAAAAGATTTAAACCTTGCAATTCATGTTTTTATCATTATCATTGGATTTGCTTTTATCATTGTTAATTGCATTCTCTTATGTGTACAACAGAATATTTTCACAAACTTATCGAGCATCTCAAAGAATTATTCTATAAACATTTCTCTGATTTATCATAAAATTCAGTTTTAATTTCAAAAGGATTTAAATGATGCAAATATTAATATTTTATTTTGTTTCTGACAATAAATTAAATTCTGAAAAAATTATAAAGCCTAATTTTTATAAAATCCTTCGATCCTAAGAATCATAGTAAGTAATATATTCTTGACACTTATTTCAAATCAAAAAATATTGTCACGTAGAACTATAGTATAGAACTCAATGACACATACAAGAGGTAGAGCTAAACCAATTTATTAACTGAACTCAGAACTGAGAATACAGTAACTGACAAATCTTCTGCTTTTATATAAGCAGAGAAAGTTCCAGAATACTCTTCTGGAGACAGTAAGAAAAGTCCAGAACACTTGGCTGGTAAACTAAAGAAATGTCCAGTATCTTCTGGAACATGAAATAAAGGAAAACATAAAATCAAGGAATTAAGTATTTACATATACCATCAATCTCAGTGTCTCTAGCGGGATTCGAACCCAGGTCTCTTGATAACAAGACCAGTGCCATGACCATTCGGCCATGGAGATTCGACAGTCTTTCTTCAATGCGGCATTGCTCCCTCCTTAGAAGAACAGCGTCTCGATGTTATGACATTTCATTGCGTGGTTCTAGCTCTCGGTCGAGTCACAGGGCCAGTATAAGTTATCGTGTCTTCACGGCGAGTAGTCTCTTGAGAAATGTCTCTTTCCGGAACCTCCATTATTTTATAAGAATGTTGGTCGTCTTGTTCTTCTGAGTCATTGTATGGTTTCATGCGTAAAACGAGGACAACTTCCTTCGGTTTCCGCCTTCTAGAATTAGGATCGAAATCGGCTACTTCATAGGTGACGTCGGACAACCGCCTCAAGACTTGATAAGGGCCGAAGTACCTCTTGAGTAGCTTCTCAAAAAAACCCTTTTTACGAACCGGAATAAAAATCCACACCAAATCCCCTGGTTCGTATGCCACCATCCGATGTTTGGAGTCATAATGCCGGCGATCTTTCTGCTGAGCCTCGAGAGTTCGTGCACGAGCTAATTGCCTCGATTCCTCTGCCTTATTGATCAGATGACTAACGTAATCGTCTTCTTGGCTGAACTCATTGGGGCAGAAAGGAAACATCGTATCCAACGGCGTTTCAGCTTCTCGCCCATGTAGGAGGTAGAAGGGCGTAAAACCTGTCCTGTTCTGCTTGGCAGTGTTGTAGGCGAATGTGACGAACGGCAATATCTGGTCCCAGTTCTTCTGTTCGACATCAACATACATAGAAAGCATATCTGCTAGCGTTTTGTTCAATCGTTCTGTAAGGCCATTTGTTTGCGGATGATAGGCTGTTGTCATTCGATGAGTGATATTGCACAGTCGATTAATATCGGATACCAGCTTGGACTGAAAAACTTGCCCACGGTCTGTAATGATAACTCGTAGAGCTCCAAGCTTCAGGATTATGTCCTCTAGTAGGAATTTGGCAATTTGGGTAGCTTCCGCCGTCGGTAAAGCTCTGGTGACTGCGTACCGTGTCAAATAATCGGTGCATACTACAATCCATTTGTTGCCGTCGTCAGATTTTGGAAATCGACCTAGCAGGTCGATTCCGACGCGATGGAAAGGAGCGGCAGCTGATGGAATAGGCACGAGATGACCTGGTGGCTTCTGAGGAATAGATTTTCTCCTTTGACATTCTCGGAAGTGCATCACATATCTTCGAACATTTCTGTACAAACGTGGCCAATGGAACCGCTTTCTTATTCTATCATAAGTCCTGGTGAATCCTAGATGTCCGGCGGTAGGGTCATCATGGAGAGATTCTAGAATACTGAGCCGTAAATACTTCGGGATCACTGGTAGAAATTTCTTTCCGGACGGATCAAAATTCTTCTTGTAGAGGACTCCTTCGATTACTTCAAAGTTTCCCAGCCTACTTGCTTCGGTACTTTGTTGGTCTCTTATTATTCTTGCCAATTCTGGATCTTTCATCTGTTCTTCTGAGAGATTAGTGAATAAAGTGGCACCAATGGAGTCCCCAGACCATGAAGCATCGACTTTCAATGTGTTTCTGGACAGACTATCAGCATCTTTGTGTTTCCTTCCACTTTTGTACACCACTGATACGTCGTATTCTTGGAGTCGCAGCGCCCATCTAGCGAGTCTTCCAGAGGGATCCTTCAGTCCTGTCAGCCAGCACAGCGAATGATGATCGGTGACGATCTTGAAAGCCTTTCCAAAGAGATATGGCCGAAACTTAGTTATAGCCCATATGGCCGCAAGACATTCTCTTTCAGTTGTGGAATAGTTTTTCTCAGCCTTCGTCAGAGTCCGAGAGGCATAAGCTATTACTTTTTCCTTCCCATCTTGGATTTGGACTAATACTGCGCCGATTCCGTATCCACTCGCGTCAGTGTGAAGTTCCGTTGGTGCAGTTTCGTCATAAAGGCCTAAGACAGGATCGGAGGTAAGATCTTTCTTCAAGGTATTAAAAGCTTCCACTTGTTCAGGTCTCCAACAGAATTTTGTGTCCCCCTTCAGTAACAACTGTAGAGGTTCGGCTTTATGGTAAAAATCCTTGATAAATCGGCGATAGTAAGAGCAAAGTCCCAGAAAGCTTCTGATGTCATGGATATTCATAGGAACGGGAAAGTCACTCACGGCCTTTATTTTTTCTGGGTCCGGTCGTACGCCATCACTGGATACTAGGTGTCCCAAGATCTTTATCTCTTGTGCTCCAAAGCGACATTTTTTTGGATTAAGGATAAGGCCGGCGTTCTGTATACACTGAAGGACGGTATTCAACCTCCGAAGATGTTCATCGAATGTTTCTGAGAACACCACAATGTCATCTAAATAGCAAAGGCACATTGTCCATTTTAAATGTCGCAGAAGATTATCCATCATCCTTTCAAAAGTTGCAGGAGCATTGCATAAGCCAAATGGCATCACTTTAAACTCGTATAGTCCCTCAGGTGTAATAAAAGCCGTTTTCTCACGATCGGCTTCATCGACTTCTATTTGCCAGTAACCGGTGTAGAGATCCATAGTCGAAAAATATTTTGCCCCCTTCAGGCAATTCAAGGTGTCGTCAATACGTGGCAATGGATACAAGTCTTTCTTGGTAATTTTGTTGAGTCGGCAATAATCAACACAAAAACGCCAGCTTCCATCTTTTTTCCTGACCAAGACGACTGGAGATGACCATGGACTTTCTGGTGGTTGAATGATGTTTTTCTCTAACATTTTGGTTACTTCCTCACTGATAATGCGGCGTTCGGATGGGGACACCCTGTAAGCTCTCTGACTAATAGGCAAGTGTTCGCCTGTGTTTATTCGGTGTTTAACATTGAGTTGGTTTCCGTTCTTGAACGTCCTTTCTTGATCGAAAATTTCTGAAAATCTCTGGAGTAGATGAAACATTCTTTCTTTTTGGTCGATCTTCAAATCCGGAGCTATCATCGTGGTATAATCGATGATACCCAACTTTGCCTTTGAAGTGGTCGTGGAAAAAGGCGATCCCTCATCTATGGTATTTACGCAGTCTTCGTGTAAAGGTTCGGCATACCCGATGCACATGCCTTTAGGGATGATCTGAGGTTCTCCTTGTCCATTGGCAACCCATAGTTCGGCGTTTCCATTAAGGAGCGTAACTATAGTAGACGGAATAGCAACTTCCTTGTTCAAGAGGAGTATCCTATTTCCCTCTACTATTACGTCGATAGCTCGAAGGTTCTTACGGTCTAAGACAGTAATCTTTCTGATAGAAAGAGCAGGTACTGTATAGTCTTCTATCGTGAATAAACGGCTGGAGTCTCGAGTTTGGGATTCTCGAAGGACGTCTTGAAACAAGAGCTCCGAACGGCCACAATCTATAACAGCTTGAGAAGCGCCCAAAAAGTCCCAACCAAGGATGATATCGTGACTGTATTGCGGCAAAACAATAAATTCAAAAGCTTGAGGTCGGCCATTGATTTCGAGACGAAGCATACATTTTCCCACTGGTCTCACGTAATTTCCATCGGCGACTTTTAAAAGAACATTGTTAGTTGAGGGAAACATAACTTTCTTCAGTAGGCGACGATACTTCTCCGAGATTACAGAAAATGAGGCTCCAGAGTCCACAAGGGCAGGTACTGGCTTATTGTAGACGATTACTTCTTTGTTGTTTTCGATCATCTTTGCGGCACAATGTTGCGGCATCGGAGGATTTTTGTCACTAGCAGCCTCACCCCCAAGGAAGGTCGCACCGCTTAGTTTTCCTCATTTTTGCGGCTAGAAGATTGACTGGATCTTCTATATGGCGACGGAGATCTATAGCGGCGTGTCGGAGATCGTCCTCGTGATGGGCTGGGCGACAAACCTCGGGCTGCTGGTCGGCTGTATTCGTCGGCATAGCGTCCCTCATTCGACTGACGGCCGAAATCTCTCCTATTAGCCCGATATGCCTCAAAAATAGCTTTGCGATCTCGGCAATATCGAACTACATGGCCAGGGCGGCCACAATGGAAACAGACGGGTCTTCTATCAGGGGTGCGCCAGATATCCGTCTTCCTCTGTGGTTGCTGTGCTACGGGCAGAGGTCGTCTGGCAACGTCTGCATAGGTAGGTTGGCATTTTGGTTTGACCTTTGTCCACTCTGGTGTTGTCTGTGACAAAGGAGCCAAAGAATTTTCCACTTCTTCTCGAATAATGGCTTCAATGCCTTTGTCCTGGACTTCGGGATCGACTACTGGAGACATAAGGCGCTGAACCTCCTCCCGCACTATTTGACGTATTAGAGATGCCAGATCCAGTTTTTCGTCAATTGCAGCCATTGGTACGACATTTGGGAGCCTTTCAAATTCCCTACCACGGATCCTCTTTTGCTGCATTTCTTCGATTTTTCTACATCATTTTATAAAGTCCTCTGTAGTGGTTATTTCTTTCGTCAGAAGTGCCTGGTAAACATCTTCGGCGACTCCTTTCATCAGATGAGACACTTTCTCTTCTTCTGACATATCTGGTCTGACTTGATGGCATAAACTCAACACACTTTGGATGTACGACTGAGTGCTTTCGCCCGATTTTTGAGCTTTATTCGTTAGCTCATCTTCTACCTTCTTCACATAGTGTTGTGCTTCCCCAAATGCCTCTTTTAACTTTGATTTGAAAATATCCCAGGAAGTCAATTTCTCTTCATTATTTTCGAACCATTGCTTTGCTGATCCATCCAGGAAAAAGAACACATTTGCGAGGCAAGTCATATCATCCCATCTGTTGAATTTTGACACTCTGTCGTATTCCTTCAGCCATTTGCTTGGGTCTTGTCCCACGTATCCTTTAAACACAGATGGATTTCTATATGGTGGCTGTGCAGATGTCAGGATGACAGGTTTAGTTTCCTGTTCTGAAGGCATTTTCCTTGTCTTTCTGGGTGGGTGGAAATAAAGTCCAAATTCTGGTTCAAGGCCTTTAAGGCGATCGCTTCTTCGTAATTGCGTTTCCACGCTGACTGGAATCGTACCCGGCGCCTCCACCAAATAATGTCACGTAGAACTATAATATAGAACTCAATGACACATACAAGAGGTAGAGCTAAACCAATTTATTAACTAACTCAGAACTGAGAATACAGTAACTGACAAATCTTCTGCTTTTATATAAGCAGAGAAAGTTCCAGAATACTCTTCTGGAGACAGTAGAAAAGTCCAGAACACTTGTCTGGTAAACTAAAGAAATGTCCAGTATCTTCTGGAACATGAAATAAAGGAAAACATAAAATCAAGGAATTAAGTATTTACATATACCATCAATCTCAGTGTCTCTAGCGGGATTCGAACCCAGGTCTCTTGATAGCAAGACCAGTGCCATGACCATTCGGCCATGGAGATTCGACAGTCTTTCTTCAATGCGGCACTATTGCAATCTTTAGAGACAAAAATCTGACTGAATAATGAAGCTTCTAACATCATGATTTTAGGACATTCAAAAATTTCGTATTTGAGGCCAAATTTCAGTTGAATGATTGAAGAAATTTCTTGGACTTGATATCCATGAAGCGGTCTAAAATGGCGCATTTTTATAAAATCGTGATATTTAGATTTTCATATCTGAAATCAATTTTTGTCACAAAAGAATGGAACACTTTTTTATTAGGGTCTCAAGAATATTTTATTAAATATGACTCAAAGGACCAAGGGTCTGCACAAAAATATAAAATTCTGTAATTCATTAAGAGATTTACTGTTCAAACTTTATAAAATACAATTCTTTACTTCATTTTTCACAATAAATTCATATGCATTTCACAAATGGTTTACAATTAGCTACTAGGCCCCTATTAGAGGGATATTCTGTATATATATTTTACCATGTTTTCCTTACACAGAATTTTTATAACAATATTAAAGATATTTTAAAAGTCACAAAGTTTTTTTCTTGCATTTATTTTTCTAGAAAACATGAGGATCAGTTTTATTTTATTCCATACAGACATGCGCTAAAAATTATATTTTACTAAGTTTAGTTTGCAGTGAGAGTCAATTGATTTTTTAATTAGAGCTTTTGTCAACATGATGGCAACATGTTGATAAAAGCTAATTTTTATGATGCACACATAATATGCTTTGTGCAGGTTAAATTTTATTTTCATTTCTGTTTATTATTTCGCTCTTTTATTTCTTCTTTCTTTTCTACTGTTGGAAAACATACTTAAAATACTTTTTTAAATGCAATAATAAAAGTTTTTTTTTTAAATTTTAAGATAATGTGAAGAAACAATTTTGCACCATAATATTTTTAAACGTTATTGTGGAAAAACGCCAAAATTTTATTTTGTATTTAACTCTCTAAGGGTTCCACGCGCATTTCGACGTAACACTGATCGTCTTCAAGACCGTTGTGCACGCATTTTGACGTGTGGTCAATAACGAAGGAATTATGGATTATTACGTAGGTCGTTACTGCTGGAAGAAGGTTTCAGACGTATTTCAACGAGTTTCCCCTACACGTTTGATATTTTGATAGATTGAAAAATAGTCAACACAATGAATTCCGACCAGGCGGCAGGCTTTACGGTCATTTATAGAGGCTCCCCGTGGATTCCTTTAGGCGTGGGACTTCATGATGACACTCACGTCGTTCTTTAGAAAGGGGCTTTACTTACCCGCGTACCCGTATAACGACTTATGTGAAACTTCATTTTGCTTCAAGTCAAGCAGTAGTCTTTCAAATAACCTGTCTGATCGAAATGCCGTTACTGAATTCCACCCAGTCTTTATTTAAAATGTATTTTTACGCTCACTTGTGTTTAAATCTTGCACTGAAACAATAGAAACTCGGATGAGTGGCAAATTGCCATTCATATGTAGCTAAACATGTTTTTTTAGTCGACGCTTTTCTTTACTTTGCTCAACTATTTTTATGATACGAATTCATATTTTTTACTTTAATCTCTGCCAACGATTTTTTTCTTCGCACAAAATGAGCTGATGCACTTAAAAAAATCAAAACAGTCCAAATTCAAGGAATATATAAAAATATTTTTTATATTGCTTCGGTCTTCATATTTAAATTCATTCTATCAATTTATAGTAGTTATTTCGTTTAATATTGCGTTGATAAAAAGAAATTTTCTGACTTTTGAGCATACGTGCAAATACATGTTTGTGAGCATTTTTTAAATGTATAGAACGCTCAATCAGCAGGCAGAAGTAGAATAAAAACAACGAGGTTTATTTACACGAAGACACACAGGACAGCACAAAGACGACAGCTATATACAGCACAGAGATGACTATCTTCAGCCGAGACATGTAGCATACAACAGCAGCATACAACCAGAATCTACTGCAGACAGTAGCGCACAGCTCAGTTCAGCACGAGCTTGATTCCATCGCTTCCGACTACTCCGCTCCGTCGATTCCGAATACGACTATCGACTACAACTTCGACGACTCCGTCCACTCTGTCTTCGACTTCTCCGACTCTCGACTCCACCTGACTGACTTCGCTGCCCTCGAACTCAGACTACTCTGTCTGGCAGCTGCTGCCCCTTTTATAGGTCTCAGGAGGCGAGGCTAGAAGACTCTCAACCAATCAGGAACGTTCGAGGCGTATCTCGGTTCCTACTGGACGGATCGGGAAAATTCTCGATGTTTCGGGTATTATCTATTTTGGCGCCAAAGTCGCCGCCAAATGGTCACCAAGCTCTGGGATCTCCGACGCACACACGGACTCCGTCTAATACCAATGACTTTAAAACAGTCTTTCTGATGATGGAACCAACTATGCTGGGAAGCAGAATTGCAGGTTTGTAACATTGCTCTCCTCTTCAAAGACTGACGTCCCGGCAGTCCTACTTCAATCCAACAGCTGGCGTAGACTTCCGAATGATGTGATGACGATGCTTTAGGCGACTTCCGGTCATTCGAAGATGACATCGTTTACTAATTTGGCGGCGACTAAAGATCCATCCGAAACTTCTCAATGCTTTTGACACGGACCTCTTCGTCGTTTCGGATTGTACACAGACTTGATTTTTCTTCTTAAAATGCAATGTGTCCCATGGAGCGAAACACTGGATCGTAGTAGAGGCCTCCGGAATGGATTCTTGCCAGGCTTTTCGGTTGGTCACTTTAAACTTCTTCCTTCGAACCAATCGTATATCAGGATGATCCAACGGTGCCTTCTGAAGTCCACTCGAAAGCCATGTATTCGCCTTCGTCGCCAAAGCTTTCACGGGAATACGTCCCCCTCTTCCCGGTCTATTCTCCTCACTCGAGAATTGTCCGCGGCTCTCCACACTGGATATTCTGAAGAGAACATCTGCCTTTACGGGAAGGGCTCTTCTGCAACGACACAACTTGATCGAGTACACAGCAAATTCATTGGCTCCTATTTGCATGACATTCCTCTGAAAATCCACAGCAAATCCAAATTCTTGGAGGAAATTGAGACCGTGACTATAGGGATCAGCGATTCCAGTAGTCACGGAATCTTCTTCCGTGTCACTATGCCAGGAGATACCAAGAGGCTTGCAGAGAGGTAGTTCCTTTAATCTTTGGGACGAATCCAATCCAAACAGGGTCGAATCAACTCTTGCATCCATAGGCATCAAGCACGGGTCGCCACCAACAGACCCGTCCGAAGAAAGTCCATCTTCTCCATCCCCAAGCGCTTGCACTTCCGGTTCCGCTTCAGGGGACTCGTTCGGAGAAGACTGTTTCAGCTCCGCAACTATTTGACATTCTCCCTGTTTGCTTCTCTCCTCATTAAATTTCGGTTCATCATCCGGATGGCTAGGCTCCTTCTCGGTGACACCGGTCTCCATTCGATCTTCATTCATTTCTTCCACTTGGCTCTCGCTACTTCCTCCAATTTCTTCTGTGATATCTTGGACTTCTTCTGTTTTACTAACTTTATCTTTTAAAATTTCCTTCCACGACGAAAGGCCTTTTCTCAATTTACTCTTCATGTCTTCATATCCGGTTTTCATTTCTTCCGTGAAGGCTTCCATTTCTTGCAAAAGTTTCTCTTGTCCGGCTTTCATTTCTTCCGTAAAGGCTTTCATTGATTTCTTCATCTCCTCTTGTCCTTGAATCATCTCCCCCATAGATTTCTTCATCTCAGCCAACAGAGCCAGTAACTCACCATTACCGCTATCAGACATTTTAGCTTGGTATCTCGTCAGCACCATACACTATTAACCACTATCCCACTTCTGACACCAAATGTTACGTAATTTTTACCGAGGAGGCGGGGCTAGAAGCCTCTCAACCAATCAGGAACGTTCGAGGCGTATCTCTGTTCCTACTGGAAGGATCGGGAAAATTCTCGATGTTTCGGGTACAATCTATTTGGCACCAAAGACGCCAAGTTTGTCGCCAAGCTCTGGGATCTCCGACGCACACACGGACTCCGTTTAATACCGATGACTTTAAGACAGTCTTTCTGTTGATGGAACAAACTATGCTGGGAAGCCGAATTACAGGTTTGTAACAATATGTTTAATTTGCTTTAATAATTAACATTTTTAATTTGAGCTTTTGTCAATGCGAACACCTTGATAAAAGCTCATTTTTTTCTTATTGATGTGCTCGTGCAACTTAAATTTAATTTTTATTTTGTGCGAAATAAATTGTTGAAAAATATGATAAAATTATTTTTTAATTCATTAAAAATAGAAATTAATTTATAAGTTAAAAAATGAGTACCATTCAAAAGATTATTTTTTAAACTTCAATATAATGTAAAAATCAATTTTGTGCTGCAATATTTTTGGAAGTTATAACAGAAAAATGACAACATTTCGCTCCATTTTCAAATCATTAAAATCCGAATAAAAAATCTGAAAAATCGTTCAGAGGTGCCTATTACCGACCTCCAAGGTATACACGTGTCAAATTTGGTAGCTGCAGGTCAAACAGTCTGTAGAGCACCAACACGCACACATATTCTGCTTTACTACATATATAGATATAAAGAGTCTGATCACTTAACTATCTCTTCCATCATTGATAAAAGTAGTAATATATCACTTGGAGAAAAATATAGAGCTTAAAAACAGTTCTAAAAAATACAAATAGGAACGTCAAAAATTATTCGTTCATTCCACATTTCTTTTAAACAATACATTTTTATTAGCATGCTGTTGTCATTCGTCTATAAATGATATAGTTCGAATGCATACATTCAATGGCTTTTCATGAATCTTGTATGAAATACAATTTCTCTGATTCAGGTCTAAATTATGATCTGTGTATGAGCGAACGAAATGCATGAATGAAGTCCGCCCCGTCAAAAGGGTTGCGACGCATGAGTAGCTAAGTCGTACTCTCGGCCCTAGATGGCGCTACTGAAACAAAATATCGCTGACTTTGCCAGCGGACTTGCCTATGACAAGAGCCATAAGCAACAAACATGAAATACAACACACATTCGAATTAAATGTTTTTATGGAAGTTCAGTGCAAAATAATCTAAATAATTGCTCCAGCTTTGCATAAGCAACACATTATTTTTAAATATTGAGGTGGTCGGATTCCTAACTATCCCAGGAGATCACAGCAATTTATTATTTTCCCTCCCCATTCTGAGAAGACCGCATCAAGAAACTTGCAACAAGACATCTCGTTGATGAATAGGAGTGGGACGTTCTCTGCTGCTTCAGGAACAGAGGGAGAAAAATCGCGACAGATGAAAGCAAAAAGTTGCAACGATTGTCTCATTTCATGGCATGAATATTCTGTGATAATCATTGAATGTGAATTGTTGTGGTTTTCACATAGGTGAATTTTTTATATTATTACGTATCGTTTATGTTAGTCATTTTTTGTGATTGTTAAATAGTGGGCTGCACCGGTTCATGACTCATACTTCAAATTGTTATATTTATAAATAATGTGGGGTACAGGTATTCGCTTTCTCGTTAAGCATAGAATACATTTCAAATTCAGTTCAGAATATAAGATTTAAGTGCTATTTTGTTTACTACCCTATTTATGCCCTGTTTACCCAATATCATGTAAAATAGGATGACGTTCATTTATATTCATACAAAACATGACATATATTTATTTCAAGAAAAAGAGGTCCATTTATGTGTAACTTCCATCGTATATCAATAGATAGTTTTGCAAATGTGGAAATAAATTGTTTTCGTTAGAATCAAAGGAAAAAGAATATTAAATCTCTACACAATATTTATCAAAATTCTGTATTTCTAAAATAGAAATAAAACATGTACATTTAAAAATGAATAAAATAAAAAAGTTTCAATTATTTTTCATGATGACATCATCTCTAAGCAAGCTGAAATGTATGTGGAATGAAATATTCATTTATAAATGATCATTTGAAATTTCCTAAGAAAATCGTTCATTTATTTTAGCTGCTATTCGACTTTCTTGAGGATAATAATTTAGCTGTATGTTTCAGTTCGATGTGGTTTCGAATGTGTGAAAACAAACGGGAGGAAAAATCGCAAAGAATGCGAAAAAGTCAAATCTAAAGTTAAATCAACATAAATCGATGGATCTATTTACAAATGAGAAACCAATTGTAAAATAAGAACATTTTTATCAGTACTTAATTTGACAAATTTGTGAAATGAAGTCAGTAACTGTAATCATTTAAACGCGATCATCACTTTTTGATATATAGATAGATAGATGAAAACTAAACAAAATTTATATTCATGAGAAGTTCTAGGATCCGATGCATAGTATGTAAGCATTAAATTAAATGAACCTGCGAATTATTCTTTTCTCTAACGAAACATACAAAATAATATTTATTTAATTATGTTAGAAGATAACTTCGTCCTTTGCTGAATCGGGATGTATGAATAAGTTACATTTTTTAATAATGAGTGCACTAGTTCGCTAAATCTATGCTTTATATTTATTTAAAAAGGTATCAAAATATATAAAAATATATATTTCTAATCTTTCTATGTTAATTGCTGGCTATTTTAAAATACAGCTTTATGATGGCTTTATCAACAGAAAAAGTGCTTATGCCCTACATGAAGCATTAGCAAAATAAATTTCAGAGAAAGGGAGAAAAGAAGCTCTATCTTTTATTATTTCAAAACTGATTCAAGGTTAATGTCAGCAGTTCTGGATACAGCAGAAGACTTATTTCTATCATAAGTGAAATTAATTGCCAACATTGATAAATACTTTTAAACATGGAATAATTCCTTACGCCAATTTTCGAGAGTTTTCAAGTAAACTGGTAGTCATTTGTAAAATTCATGCATCCCAATTTCACTGAAATCTAAACAGCACTAGCTCATTTTGCTTACATAATTTGGTATTCCTTCTATACATAAGGAAATAATCTATGACAATAAAGAAAACTTTTCTTTTAAGTATTTAAGATTTTCAAACTCAGTTTTAAAATTTAAAACATCTTAATTCAATTTTTTATATTTGTTCGTTTCCTAAAATATTAATTGTCACTTAAAATTAGCATTATTTTATTGTCTCCTAATACATTTACTGATGTTAAAATGGTATGTCGGCATAACATCCTTAATAAATGATCATTTGGCAAATATTATGGTTCATTTTAAAGCAAAACAGCTTTCCTTCATTGAATCCATAATTACAAACTATTATTTTAAAAAAATTCAGTTCATTATTATTTCCATTCCAAGTGGTCACTAATAAAAAAAAGAAAATGGAATGATGCAAAAAAAAAAAAAAAATTAGAGCACACATGTTTTACGTATTTAATTCATCAAATTAAAAAAGGTAGACCTAATTGTAACTGAAACTGATAAAGCTAGCAAAGGTAGCTATAAACAGTGTTTTTTAAGACTATTTTAAAGGAAGAAAATTAGAATTCACTTCTTTATCTTCACTTGGACTATATTTTTTAAAAAAGAGTGTATACAGTGTAAAGAATGTTATATTTAAATAATAATTCTTAGGTAATCAAAATTTGGTAGGGAAAAAATATTTTTATATATAATATCTTAAGAGAATCATTTATTTATTCTAACTGCCTTTGAATGTTTTTGAAGATGACTAATTCATTAAAATCGATTACAAATGGTTGACGCAGATGGAAAAAAAATGCAATAGTTTCATTAAATTTCACAGATGCATTAAATAAGTAGAGCAGTCTAGAAATTTGAAAATAAATTCTTAATAAAAACATTTTACATACGTTCAGCACGGCAAGGAAGTGCATAATATTTCAATATTTTTTTAATTGGTGAGTTTGTTATTCACATTGTATTTGCATACTGCATATCATACTATAGATTTAAAATATTTTTCTGATTTATTATATATATATATATATATATATATATATATATATATATATATATACTGATAAATAATAACCCATAATAATGAATAACTTTAAAGAACATAAAAAAATCAGTTGGTAATACTTTGGTTTGGTTTCATTATTTATATGATGAAAATATATGGTGGCACAATGTAAAAAATGTTCAAGGGTTATTAAAGTGAACGGAGGAAGTACAAGCAGACTCCATACACATTTAAAAACGAAACATGATACAAATTTGTTATAGAGGAATAAATCTAATTGCAATGAAGATACAAATTTAAGCACAGTTTCTAAGCCTAAGCCATCAGAGATTTTAGATTATTTTGGAAAAGAAAGATAATTTGTATGAAATTATAAGTAAAATGATAGCATTAGACGGTTTGCCATTTCAGTACTTGTACTGAATTAAGAAAATCACTATCCGCCAGGATTTAAAAATCTACCAACATCAATTAACACTATAAGAAGTGTTATATACTACAGTAATGGTGTTCACAATTCTTTGAAACATGAGCTAATACAATTAAAAATAAATACTGAAAAATTTAGTCTTACATTTGATTATCAGTTTGGAAATGTGGAATGGACAAGTGTAAGAAATAGATACTATTTAAATATTTCATGCTGCCATCACTGAAAGAACAACACACATCACTATCTGAAGAATTATATATTACATTGAAAAATCACACAGAAGAAAGGCATTCACTGAAAGAACAGCACACATCAAGGTCTGAAGAATTATATATTACATTGAAAAATCGCACAGAAGAAAGGCATACTGAAATAGAAAATGTCTTACGGTATTTACTTATTATATAATTATAATGATTTTAAAAATGAAAATGAAAAAGAAGAAAAGAGACTAACCAATTCAAATCTGATCAAGTTTATAGTAAATTTTCTTCAATTTTACCCACAAACCTATCCACATTCAGAAGAATTCGGTACAGTTATCAAAGATTATGATGACGTTAATGTCGATAGTGAAAAGGAATTGTCTCTTTAACAAAAATTAGAATTAGCGATAAAGAAAAAAATTTCAACAAACCAAAATACAATACAGAAATCAGCTATATCCAAAACCATAGAATGAGAAATTCATTTATTTGAAGATGAGGGATTAAGAGGTAAATACTTGGAAAAAGTACATAGCTAACAGTACCACCAATTAACGTAGATGCCAAAAGAGCGTTTTCGACAGCTGGTAATTTTTGTGGAAAATTATGTCCCAGGCTTAATGACAGTACAATTGATACATTATGTTTTTTTATGATCACATTTCAAAAATTTGTAACAGTACCACAGACTGAATTGCGATATTTATACTTTTTTGAGATTTAAATAAATAAGATTTTCCTTTACTTTTTTGTGATTCTTTATATAATGTTATAATTTATAAGTTACAAATTATTTTTTGTGATATTTAAACTCTCTAATAAAATTGACAAATAAAACAAAAAAACACTTTATTTCCTATCTTTCTAAAATTTCTACTACCGTTATTAAAACTGGTAACCCAGTATTAAGATCTAAAAAATACTGAATACCAGTATTGAACTTTTGATCTGATATTGCAATCCCTAATACAGAGAGAGAGATAATTCATTAATGCTGCATGTTGTTGAAGTTCTTCTTAGTCTCAATAGTCATGAAAAAACATAGTATGATATTAATTTAATTTGGATAGTTTTTCTTTATTTTGAAGAGTTTCAAAATCTATAATGTGGTTTTAGCAGAAGTTCCCCTAATGATAACATAAGCGAAAAGAAAGAGAAAACAAATTCCAAGAGTACTTATTTGAAAGAGCATGAGAAATTCTTAAAATGAGATGGAACCTATTTATATCTCTGATTCCAATATTGTATGAATTTATCTTTGACATAAATATTAAAAACAATAACATATGAATGGATCAGATATAAGATTTCAAACATGGCACCTTTCATACCTTTAGTTTCCAATCAAAATTATGCAGATAGGCTGGTGAAATTTCATGAGTCCTTTCAATAAGTCTATTTTTTATATCAAGAGATCTTATGCTTAAACAATTATTCAACGCAAGCTGAAATTCTTGAGGCAGAGAGGAAAGCTCTGGAAGCTACATAAAGAAGAAAAAAAGTCATAAGTCAGATCAAAATGCATAGTTGGTAATAAGTTATTTATCTTATTGTACAAAAACAATATTTAGATTATTTTGAAAACTCAACATGGTTTACCAAATCAATGAGCAGAATATTATCATATTAAATAAAATGATAATTTTTTTATTCAAAGTAAAAAAAAAAAAAAGCTACAAGCCTTTTACTTAAAAGACACATTAGAAAATACAAGACAGCGTGAAATATATGAAGATTTTGCATCAATAAATAAAGTTTCTTTTTAAATTTTAAATTTCTTTCTTCTAAAAGGTAAACTGGAATAGCATTTATTCAGGATTTTTATTCAATTGTAATTTAATTTGATAGTTTGTAGAATGAAAGTAAACGATAGCATATAGATTAATTTCATCTTATAAAATAAGCATAAGAACTTTTTAAGCACATTTAGAGAAAAAAATCGGAACAAATCTTAACTAAATATTTTTTGTAATTACAGAACTATAAAATCGAATGAATACACATAAAATACTACTAGGAATCACTGAATCATTTTCACCAACATTTAAACTTTATTTAAAATGTTTTTTCTATAAAAGTTTCATTAGACAAAAACCTTATCAAAGGATTTTCAATGCATATTTTAGATTATCTAATTACAATGAAATTTGTAATATAAAGGAGAAAAAAAAAAGGTTATACTGCTACTTCAGTAACATTCCAGTTCCTCAAAAAAGGTTAGGAATATAAATAAACAAATCTAGAATATAAAAATCAAGCTAATTTTCTTAAATATGTAAATAAAAAATTAATCCTCTTCAGAAATTTTTCCAAACACTTTTAATTTGTTCAATTTTTTTATTAAAAATTTTACACAACTAATTAATTTTGTTAGTAAAGCAAAATTTCTTGTTTCTCGAAAATTAAATGCATTGGCTTGATATTCAATTTCAGTAAATTCCTTTTCCAAGAGAATCCCCCCCCCCCTTAAAGAGATTGTGAAATCAGTCTAACTTTTTAACTTTCTTTATTACTTTCACAACTTTTTCTTTTGCCAACTATTGCTAATTTTCTCAATTCTCTAATAGTGTTTACAGAGTGGATTTTGCTAGATTGCTTTAAGTGGTTATAGATGGCATATTGTGAAACATGTTATTTTTTTTATTCAAAGTTCCCACTTCAATAAATTAATTAATACCAAATCCTCTTTGAACAGATGCTTGCTCACAAAAAAAAAAAATCAAAACTTTTTACATTTTTTTTTAAATTTTTGATCCCTAAATGAAGAATTTAAAAAAAAATCCAATCTCATTTTCCTGAAATGAATATTACTGAAATTGCATAAAGGTGATTTGATTAGAAAAATCTATAAACTTTATGATATCATCTTTGATTCATATTTCACATTTACTTGTTCAATGCCAAAACAATATTTCTAATTGATGCAAAATTTACTGAATTCATTATGCATTCCAAAAAAATTTTCACAGATTACTGACAAATCATACTCGAAAAGTATATAATATCAGATATTGCTTTTGTGGAATGTCAGTCTTGCAATAATTTGTTTCTTTTTATGTCTGCACTCATTTTATCAATTGCAAAACAAAATACATAGTTAGAAAAATCATATGGGCATTAGTAATTTACTGAAAAAATAATTTCATCCCAGAAATTCTTGTTTAAAACTTTAAAAAGTACAATTATTGTTTTACTAACTTAAGCATATCATACGGCAAAAGTGCGTCATGACTGATACATTTGAACAAGAACCAGCTCAGAATGTCTTATCACTACTTATTATTTCTTAAAAATGTTATCAACCCTCTCTCTCCCATAAAAATTTGAGACCTTGTGCAAAGCCATGAGTAGACAGATTTTTATTTTCAGCCCCAGTACAGAAAGAAAAAAAGAAGAAGAAACTAAGTATGCTCTGAAACTTTTTGGCCAGCTAATAAATCCAAATTTATGATAGAGCTACAATTTTAGAAAAAGATAACTAAACAAATTTCACAGATAACTATGACAGATACACAACATAGATAACTATGATGTGTATTTTTTTTCTTTTGTTATAGTGTTTACATGCTTATGACATACAGATTGACATATAGTCAACTAAAACTGATGCTAAAACTGTGAGCAACATCTTACCAATGCAGCATTTCACATTTTGAAGTTATCCTGTTCATTTGATGAGACAAGCAAACAAAAAACAATAGGTTCAAATTTTGGTTGAAATGTGCAAATCAATTATTAAGAAATTCCAACTCAAAGTGTTTTTCAAGCTACCCTATTCACAAATAAGCATAATACCAAACACATGTTATTTGGAGGTTTAAATCATAAAATAGGACAAAATCCTGAGTTTGATTTTTTTTGGGGGGGAGGGGGTTACAATTCTTTCTCTATGGATAGTTAATATATGAATAAGTAAAAAAGGAATTTTACTGCCATTAATTTATTTTTGGTATCATTTTGCAAGAGTAACAAATGACCTACAAGTAACTTTTGAGCATCTTGCTTTATATTTATTTTTGGAAGCCTTGAATCATTCAATGCATTCACTTTTAAAAGTTCATAATAAATCAAATACATTTTATACTATACTGTTAAAAGTTCTAAATTTTTAAATAAAAATTAATTGAAATAAAAATACTCAAATAAGTTGCTAATGGAAAGTCTCTAAATGAAGTTGAAATATAACTAGCAAATGCTTTGCAAATAATTAATCATGTGTAGAAAAGCAAGGATGAGTTTAAGTTACTGTTAAAAACATAACATTAATAAATAAAATTATTTCTAAAAAGAAAGGATTTTTCCTTTACCTAAACAAACAAGAGGAGATGAAAAAAGAATCAAATAAATGAAAACAATATATTTACCCTATTCTATCTTAAGCTGAGATAAAACTTTTTTCATTGACATTTGGATTTATTAAATCAGATAAACATTGAAAGATCCAATATTGCAAGGTAAATTGGACAGATCTAACAAGATGAAACATTTTTTTTTTCATCAGAAGAAAAATATAAGCACCTGGATAAAAAAAAAAAAAAATTGAGAAAGTAACTTGAAGGGTTTTAAAACTTTTAAGGCTCTTTTATAAGGACCATCCAAAATAAGCAGTTTTTAAGGATTTTTAAATGATGCTATACACCCTGTAAAACTTTCATCAATGGCAAATGATCCACTATATATTTATAAACATTTTCTATAATGAGAAATATTTTTTATGATATTAAGCAAAATTTATTTTATATAAAATTCCATTCCATTAGAGATTATTGATATTTAATATTAAATTCAATTCAAGAATGGCCATTTTTATTTGATGCATTAAGATAACATTCAGGAAACTTATCGACATATACAACCAAACCGTAAAACTTTTATTACGTGACCAAACAGACTAAATATCATTTAGCATCTGATTCTTGTAAGAATTGATTTTCATGATTTTACATGTATTTACTGATTACATATATTTACATAAAAATTATATTAACAGCAAATACAAAAAAAATGCTTAAAAAAACTGAACGATTCTTAACCCATTACAGAAAAGAGTATTAATAGTTTATACATAATTATGATGAAAAATACTAAAAAAATTCTGGAAATCTATTCACTTACTATTAAATTAAATAGAGAAATATATGTAAATTCATGAATATATCTTTTCACATGACTAATTACTAATTTATATATATATATATATATATATATATATATATATATATATATATATATAAGCTGTAATTTTTGAGCAGATGGGTAAAGTAAAGTGAAAGCATTTAGGTGAACAAAATACTTACTTTTTCTGATGTGCTGTAATACATGAGAAAAATTTTCTCACTTCCACGTATTAAATCCCACCACTCAAGTAAAGTCCATACATGGGAAAAAGATTCGTAAAGAACTCCTTTCTGGCCGCAAAAAACATCAATTAAATGATGAATCAACTGAAAAGGGATAAAATTATTTTATGATTTGTAAGCAAAGAACTTTTATTTCAAATTGTTTTATTATATTTACCATGTTCAACTTATCCTTTGGACATTTAATAAATAATTTGAAAAACATTTCCTCCATTAATTTGGTATTAGCCATGTCGCTATGAAAGCATTTCAAACACTGTTTTATCTAGGTATGCGAGACTTATGTTTGATATTAATTACTCTGACTGATGAAAAGAGTGTTTATGAGATTAAAGATTTATTTATATTTTCAGATATAGGCGTTTCATAAATTTCAATTCAACTGTAAACAAACAATTTGCCAAAATAGTGTTGCCAATCATAAAAACTGAACTAATATAGCGTAGTTAAATCCCTATTTCCATTTCCATGGCCCGCCGCCCTGCAGATACTGCCATAATCGGGCAGCCATCCACAGACTAGACTCTAGGGACAGCACCAAAATTTTGCTCTTAGGGAAAAACATAGGAATTTTCTGATGTTTAGGGAAAATGGAGTTTTTCAGACCATGTGATTTCTCCGTCAGATTCCTGAACTGTATTGCTAATTCTGTTATGTTCAAAAATGTTTCGAAAATTGTCTTTGGAATTCTGAAATGTAGATGCCTTTGATTTTAGAATATTGTTATTGAATTAAGATAAAAGGGAATTTTAGTGTGCACCCAGCTGCGTCAACAATGCCAAGTCACCAATAAAGATGGCGGACAAAATAAATAAATACTTCGGCGGAGCAATTACGGTTATCATTTCCCGCCATCTAATTAGGACTTTTTACTCATAAGTAAATTTTTTTTCCTTACTGCTCGGTGCCTTCGGCACCTGGAGTAGAGTAGTCGGAATCGACGGTAAAGAACTGGTCTTCCAGGGATTTGCAGAGCAGCGACGGAATCAAGCTAGTGCTGAACTAAGCTGTGCGCTACTGTCTGCAGTAGATTCTTGTTGTGTGCACGTCTCACGGCTGAAGATAATTGTCTTCTCTGTGCTGTATATAGTTGTCGTCTTTGTGCTGTCCTGTGTGTCTTCACGTAAATAAACGTCGTCGTTGTTGTTGTTGTTGTTTTCTACTGCCGCCTGCTGTTTGAGCGTTCTCCACACCATATAACTTCCACTATCCAAACGAACCCGGTAAAATTCATACCATTTGGTGTCAGAAATGGGATAGTGGTCAGAAGTGTATGGTGAAAACGAGATCTCAGGCTACGATGGCTGATAGCGGCAACGGTGAGTTACTGGCTCTGTTGGCTGAGATGCAGAAATCAATGAAAGCCTTTTCGGAAGAAATGAAGAGTGAATCAAAGAAAGGCCTTTCGTCGTGGAAAGAAATTTTAGAAGATAAAGTTAACAAAACTGAAGACATCCAAGTTATCACAGAAGAAAAGGAAGGAAGCAGCGAGAGCCAAGTGAAAGAGAAGACTGAAGATCGAATGGAGACCCGTTTCACCGAAAAGGAGCTTAGCCATCCGGAGGATGAACCGAAGTTAAATAAGGAGAGGAACGAACAGGGAGAATGTCAAATAATTTCGGAACTGAAACAGTCTTCTCCGAATGAGCCCCTGAAGTGGAACCGAAAGTGCAGGCGCTTGGGGATGGAGAAGATGGACTTTCTTCGGACGGGTCTGTTGGTGGCGACTCATGCTCGATACCTATGGATGCAAGAGTTAATGCGACCCTGTTTAGATTGAATTCGTCCCAAAGATTAAAGGGACTACCTCTCTGCAAGCATCTTGATATCTCCATGCATAGTGACACGAAAGAAGACTACATAGCTGGAATCGCTGATCCCTGTAGTCACGGTCTCAACTTCCTTCAAGAATTCATCTTTGCTGTGGATCTGCATAGAAGTGTGATGCAAATAGGAGCCGAGGAATCTCCTGTGCATCCGGACATGTTACGTCGTCGCAGAAGGACCCTTCCAGCGAAAACGGATGCGCTCTTCAGAAGATCCTGTGTGGAGGGCGTCGGACAATTCTCGAGTGTCGAGAATAGACCGGGAAGAGGTGGACGTATTCCCGTGAAAGCTTTGGCGACGAAGGCGAATACCTGGCTTTCGAGTGGACTTCAGAAGGCACCGTTGGATCATCCTGATATACGATTGGTTCGAAGGAAGAAGTTTAAAGTGACCAACCGAAAAGCCTGGCAAGAATTCATTCCGGAGGCCTCTACTACGATCCAGTGTTTCGCTCCATGGGACACATTGCATTTTAAGAAGAAAAATCAAGTCTGTGTGTACAATCCGAAACGACGAAGAGGTCCGTGTCAAAAGCATTGAGAAGTTTCGCATGGATCTTTAGTCGCCGCCAAATTAGTAAACGATGCCATCTTCGAATGACCGGAAGTCGCCTAAAGCATCGTCATCACATCATTCGGAAGTCTACGCCAGCTGTTGGATTGGAGTAGGACTGCCGGGACGTCAGTCTTTGAAGAGGAGAGCAATGTTACAAACCTGCAATTCTGCTTCCCAGCATAGTTGGTTCCATCATCAGAAAAATTGTTTTACAGTCATCTATATTGGACGGAGTCCGGGTGTTGCGTCGGAGGTCCCAGAGCTTGGCGACTTTGGTGCCAAAATAGATTATACATGAAACATGAAGAATTTTCCCGATCCGTCCAGTAGGAAAAGAGATACGCCTCGAACGCTCCTGATTGGTTGAGAGGCTTCTAACCCCGCCTCCTGAGACCTATAAAAGGGTCTGCAGCTGCCAGAACGGAGTAGTATTTTCATTCATTGGATTATTATTAATTCTGTTACTCCAAGTGAATGGACGCCGGAACTGCTCTAGCAAAGGCCCTATTTCATAAGGCAATTTGTTCCGCCTGCGGAGAATCAACACTTATATTGACCGGACAATGCCTCGAATGCAGAGAGCCGATTGATAAAATCCCTCTCGAAGCCAGGACAGCTCCACTGTTTATGTTGAGAAAACTCCCCATGAAAAAATGGAAACACAAGTCAGCTCAGAAAACTGGGCAGACAGACCAGCAACTCCAACCATCATCCCATCCACTCCTACAACTCCTAGCAAACCACAGACTGAAAATCCAAATTCTCTCCAAATGCAAGACACAGATGCTATAATGACCTCTCCAACACCACCTAAACAGAAGAAATCACCTAATGAATTCCAACCATTACCACCGAAGAAATCAGCCAAAAAGCCCCGTACCGAAGAGAATTTTCAATTAAGCACAGATAACGCCTACTCCCACCTCCAACAGACAACTGAAAAACCAACCCAATCCATAGCATCCATAAGCCTGGTAATAAAAGACAAATACAACCTTATCCTACAAGAGATAAAAAGATTACACCCAGAAACCGACAACCAGTATCAAAGAGGATATATACATGTTCAACCCAGAACAGAAAAAGCCCGACTAGACATCATTCAACTACTAAAGACCAAAAAACAAGATTTTATCACGAATGAAGCCCCTGAGGAAAGACCGATTAAAATTGTCATCAGAGGTCGCCCCATAAATACCAACATCACCGACATAAAATCCGAACTTGAAAACAATAGCTTCAAAATCCAAAGAGTAAGCCAAATGAAAAACTTCCGATCAAGAACCCTCCTCCCCCTATTCCTCGTAGAAGTCCGAAAATATGGTAACTACAAGAACATCTACAACCTAAAAAATCTATGTTTCCTCTCTATTAAAATCGAACCCTACCGAAACAAACCTACAGTTACCACCTGTTTTAACTGCTCTGGCTTTCATCACTCAGCAAGAAATTGTAACATCAAGCCAAGATGCATCAAATGTAATGGAGAGCACCCCACCCGAGACTGCAATATAAAAGAGAAAACCCAGTATGCATCAACTGCAAAATGAGTGGACATCTCGCAGCCTGGAAGGGATGCCCTGCAATTCCAAGAGCACAGATCACAACAGTAAACCACCCAAGGAGATCATATGCAGGAGTTGCAACCAGAAGAATCCCCCAAAAAAAGCGAAAATAACCCTCAAAGAAAGACCCTGCTCCCCTTTGATCCAGACATCGACCCACTCATGAACAAACGATGTAATCAAGTTTACAAGTTTTAGCCGACCGGAGATGGCGCCCTACGGGCACCGGCGCTCCTAACGATTTTCCCTTGTCCCCAGAACGGAGTAGTCGGAATCGACGGTGAAGAACTGGTCTTCCAGGAATTAGCAGAGCAGCGACGGAATCAAGCTAGTGCTGAACTAAGCTGTGCGCTACTGTCTGCAGTAGAGTCTTGTTGTGTGTACGTCTCGCAGCTGAAGATAATTGTCTTGTCTGAGCTGTATATAGTTGTCGTCTTTCTACTGTCCTGTGTGTCTTCGTGTAAATAAACGTCTTTGTTTTTTTTCTGCTGCCGCCTACTCATTGAGCTTTCTCCATACCATACAACTTCTATTATCCAAACGAACCCGGAAATTTCTTAACAATATATTGTAATTTTTTTTATAGTATTTATTCAAGTATTCAAGGCAAGTATTCATTCAAGAATCAGTTTTCTGATTTTATTGAAAGTATTTTGAGATTGATTACTTTAATTAATTCAAAATTAATGTTTGATTGGGATTTACCTTACTATATTCCAATATAATGTAATATATTATAAATTTCAAAAGTTTTTGAATAAAATTTTTATTACTGCAAGCTATTCCCTTCATCTATACAAATAAAATAACTACTTTTTTACTTAACATGTAAATCTCAATAAATGAGCTATAAAAACATGAACCTTTTTTGCATGATATGAAACTATATTTCGTTTAATGTTTTATTGGAAATTTAAGTTTTTTCTGACAAATTAATCATTTGTAAATATACTTAAAATGTTTCCATTTGATAAAGTTATTTATCAGCCTAATTAGTGTTATTTGAAAATAAGCTGTGGCTGTTAATGATTTAAAGTCTCATAGAATTGTATTTTATAGTCTTTTTTTTAACATAGAACTATTTAAATCCAATTTTCTAGTGACAATGGGGTCAATTCATGTGACGTAAAAGTCACGAGCTATCCGCGCATGGCATTTGTTTCATCCGCACCGCTTTCGTCGATTAGTCTGCCATTAACGTTCTCCGCCGAGTATGAAGCGGATTTTTTTGTTTACATTTGAAGTTATAATTTTTGAGTCATTTTCTGGAGCAGCTCCAGTATACGGCCTATTGGCGCCATTTTTTTCGCCAAGAAGTCGCCAATAATGCGTGTTTGTTTAGGATGTTCCGATTCTTACCCGGAAGTTTAGAAGCCACGTTAGGCTTATTTCTAAGACTGACAAAATACACTAGACTATAAAGTCAGGGGGTGGCGCTGCCCCCCCTGAACCCCCCCCTCTTTTTTTAAATGAAACGATTTATTTAATCATAAATATAATGAAGCTTGATGAAATGCTCACTTGCTTTTAAGTTTAATGAAATGCTCAAAATTAATATTAAATGATGATGACGAAATTATTTTTTGTTCCGATTTTTTAAAATGATTTCTTAATTTTATGCTGAATATGTTCTCATGAAAACATTAATATTTTTTCAATTTTAAAAGCATAGTTTATAAAAGTTAATAGCTGTATATGTGAGTTGCTCTTTATAAAAATACAGTTTAATTAATAATTTTCTGTCATTTTATTTTTTTTAAATAAGACTTTGCATATTGATCTCCCTTGTTACTTATCAGAGACTTTAATGGAGTACTTCTCCCAAGGAATGTCTCTGATAATTTCCAAGAATTTATTGAAAACATGAACCTTTTTATCTCTACAAGATCTCTCAAAAAGAAACATTGCCAAATAAAATTGGAAATCACCTTGCCGATTATATAATGGCAAGGTATTTTTGACAATATTCCACAGGCTTTCAACAGTATTTGTGTGGACAGCCGGAATTCCATTCACTAAATCTGCCGGCTGAACAAAATGTAAACTGTGGTTAACCTTTAAATGTTCGTATCCTTCCTCACCTAAACTGTCATATGCCTTCCAATAATCACTATAAATAATCGTCCCCGGTTCAATCCACTGTTTTATGCAAGAGACTAACCGAACCACACCACCGAAAACCCACTGTCCTTCAACTCGATGACCTCTATTATATTTCCTCTTTCCGAATTTCGATTCGTCCACTTCCACAATTTTTCCAACACCTCCAATTTTTTCTGAATTCTCCTCCACATACTCTAAAATTCGTTCGTTAATGAACTGCCTCCAATTTGATAAGGTACTATAACCGAAAAAGTATTGTTCTTTAATTTCTCCTGTCCTTGTTCCTATTAGAATCTCGAAAGTGAGCAAAAATATTTCTTCTATAGTCAACCTACTGCTGTTGAACCAAGAGCCATACCTGAAACTTACCTGCTTCCCACACAATTTCCGTGACTCACCCCTAATTATACTGTTCCGACAAACAAAGCTATAACCATCCGAAATATCATTTCTAGTTCGCACCTGCATTGAAACATTGCAAATAGTACAATTTGGGGTTTTTAATCAAACCCGATTCCTTCAAAAATGCAAAAAAATTATCCCTATCCCTCATCAACTCTGTGACAAAATACCTGGTAGCAACTCCAGGATTTCCAAAAATAGGCCTCGCTTTATTGTCTGACATCTTTGAAACCCTAAATCCAAGTCCTTTACTCTGCAAAACATTTTGAAATTTTTCAACAACATCCTGAATTTGTACATTAGCAGACGCCATGAGTAAAAATAGAAAAATAAAAATGCCAAAATAAATGAAATAGAAAAATACAACCTGGCCACGTGGGAAATGGTAGGAGCTAACAGCAGTCGACTGAAACAACTGGATGGAACAGTGTGAAATGAATAAAATTTAAAATTAGAGGTTAAGGTGAAAGGTTAAGAGATAAGGTTTAAGGTTACCATAAAGAAGAGTACGTAGTCCGAAGACGGCATCCAGAAATTACCATTTATCGCCAAATTTCTCGCCAATTTGGCGGAGGCCGTATACTGGAGCTGAGCCCATTTTCCTCTTATTATGTGTTAAAAGAGGAATAACTGTTTTGCTGATGGATGTTTTAATGCGAAACACAAGAGTGACTGTCATGATAAAATGTTTCCTTTCAACAATCCTGCCTAGGCTTGGTACCTTTGGTATAGATTTTTTCAAGCCTTCGAAGGCGGTGATATGCTTCGATCATTTTGAAGAATTCTTTTAGTGTGTGTTCATTTATTAAATCGTAAATGGAATTCCAGTATTATCGCAAATGTTTCAGTAATTTTTTAGAAAAATTCTTCGAAAAAAAGAATTTGGTAAGCGATTTTCCAACAAAAACAATCGAACAAAATCGTGAGAGCATTTCTAATTCACTTTATTCACATTTGATGAAATTTCTGATAATTTTGAATATGCTTAGAAGGTATTAAAATGTTTACATGTATATTACATTGCATTTCCTAAAAAATCTTATCTAAATTTAATTAATGTAAGTAAACAAACTCCTGCTTCAAAAATAACAACTGCTATAATGCTAAACTTATGTGGAAGTGAATAAATTTCTTAAAGATTTATTTAATAAGTGAAATCTTTACTAACTACTATTGAAAATTGAATTTTCTTATTGACTGTTATAATATATATATAATTGATGTTTTTTATTAAACGTGCTCTTAATTTGATAAATTGAATGCTATATATAAGAAATTTATATACATATATATTTAAGTTTTGAAAACACATGTCATTTAATTAAGTATATAAATTAGTTAAATATAAAAACCATTAATTAATGTCAAATAATTTTTGCGTTTGATTTTTAGTTTTTGCCATTATAATAAAATGCATTCTGAGGTTTTACTTTTTTATTATGAACCTTAAAGTTTTCTTTATCTTTTAGTAATTCATGTTATTCAGTTATTGCTGGGTAATCATGTCTAATTACAAAAGAGAAAAATGTATGGCTCCAGAAAGCATTATTACTAGTTTTCTGATTATATTTGCAGATTTGTGATGGATTCAAAGTGAATTTATATCAAACAACTTTTCTATTGTTAAAAATGAAATGTCAAGAGTTAATTGTATTTAAACTGAAATTGACTGTTATCATAATATCATGTTATACCATTGTGCATCCACCTTAGTGATTTCTGTTTTAATAAACACAGGTCTTTTCATTGAAAATCAATTTCCATATCAGCATTTATTATATAATTTTTATTCCTAACTTCATTGCTACATGCATGTTTCACTTTTCACAATTTTGAATTATAAAATTCTGTGAAAGCATAAAAGTGCTTCTTTCAACTCCTCTTTATATCCTATTTAACTTCTCTCTCTCTCTCTCATATATATATATATATATATATATCATGACCTTATTCTTGTTTATTAAATTTACTGTATTGTATGTTTTATTTTATGATATTCATTCAATGTAATTTTTATCAATGTAACTTTAACATTAAAAAAAATTTCATAAATGTTCTTTAAAAGTATATTGTTCAACAATGTTTTTATTCGTGATAAAAAAAACTGTTGTTTAGTATTTAGAATGTTTATGTCGATTAAAATTGATTTCATCATTTACATTGACATTCTTGTCATACTGTGTTTATATTTTTTCTAAGTGTCTAGAAAAATAAATGTTGATAAATAGTTTTTTGAATTAGTGAGTACATTAAAACATCCATTTGATCACATTTTTTCAAATAATTATCATATATATATATATATAATATAATGATATTTTAACTCTAATTTCAATTTAATTAATTTTCATCTTAATTTGGTCCATAGTAACTTTATTCTATAATATTCTCTTATTTCTTGATCCAATTCCACTTTCTCTACTTAATTAATTCAAGAGAATCTTTATAAAATTGCTGAATCGACTAAACGCCGATACTTTCACACGCTCGGCGTGAAAGGGTAAAAAAATGTCCAGTAAGCACATTCTTTTTAAAAGATCCCAGTGTTTCCCTTACATGTGATTGACATGCGTCAGAAATCCCTATCAGAATCTTATTAATATATTAGCGCTATGAAGAAATGTTTTCCCTATCAAAATCTTAGGTTATATAAGACCAGGGATAAAATGTCCAAGAGCTTTTTCCTCATTCCTTTTCTGTGTCGCTCTGTGTGCCCATCGCTTGTACATATGCCGGCTTCTTAAAAATGAAATAAAACGACGTCACGAAATAGCAAGTCTCTTCACTGTCTTCAAACTGCATTTCTGCTTCACAACAAATAATGTTGCATATATATATATATATATATATATATATATATATATATATATATAATATTTGTAATGTGTAAATAAAAAATATGAAACTGTAATTTTGTTTGTTTTCCTTTAATGATCTCTACAAATTAAAATGCAATAACCGATTCATAAGTTGCATAGATTTAAAAAAAGGTATCTATACCTTTTATATTTCATAATTTGAATTTCATGTTCTTTCCTCTGAGCAAACTGAAAACATCAAAGTCTCAATATTAATAAAAGTCATTACATAAGAAAAAAATGTAATAATTTTATTAGTAAGTTTTAAAATATTAACTTATCTAAGAGTAATAATTTATTTTTAAAAAGAACTATATTTATAAGATTCAACATTCAATAATATTTTAATAATATATATATAAAAAAAAACATGTAATTTTTCAAAAACACTGCCATAGTCATTTGTCAAAATTTATCCTTTGGATAAAAAAAGGGGGGAGAAGGATATAGGAAAGGAAAGAATAAAGCTGCACCAAACGAATTAAAGAGCCACATTAATTATTTATGCAAAAACAATTCCATTGAAAGTACTAATTAAAATTTTCATATAACAAATAAAATTATATAACTACAAAAATTTGGAGAAAATAATTCAAAATAATATATTTTTTTAAAAAAAATCAGAAGTTTTTAATAATTGATCGGCTAGCGTAACATTTACTAAACAATGGTTTCATCAACATTATCGGCAGACATCCCGACATGCGCAGAACGGGTGAAAATTGAACAGAAACGGGTTGTTTGGTACCTGACACGTGAATTGACCCCATTCATACAAGGCTATATTCAGTTACATAAAATAATTTAAATGTAATTTCCTGCTAATGTATTAAAGGATATAAGTTTTTTAAATAGTGTTTTTCTAGCTGTTAAGTCATATTATGAAGAATTTCATGTCCATACTTGAAGCTTTCTCAGTATGTTTCAAAATATAAAAAATTAATAATAATGGTTTTGTTGATTAAAAGTTAAGAATATACATAACATTGTTGTTTCTTATGCCACTCGCCACGGACAAGCTCGCTGTTCAAAGACCTAAGGGGGAGCGCCTCTTGTTTTTATCGTAGAGCCAACTTGGGCCAAGAGTACGACTTGACTACTTACACATCACTCATTCGCTTGAGCAACCCCTTTTTACAGGAGGGCACATTCACAGATAGAACAAACCATGCCCAAACTGGGATGCCCAGATCACAGGGAAGATGCGCTACCCCTATGACAGGACACCCATTGCAGCCAGTTATTGACACTCTGAATATAGGAGAGGAATAAACCTCTACTTTAAAAAAATAAAATCACTACATTTTCCAATTAATAATTTAAACTGAAATGACACTGATTAAAATAAAATGTTAGATATTGAACTAATATATTATATAAATTATAGAAAGCTTGACTATTCAGCATGTTTATATTTTATATATATATATATTTACTTTGTATACTTTTTGCAACATGGCTGTTGAATCCATCAATCCTAAACAAGAATGACAAAGTAAATTTCCTTGTTTGGAGGCAACTGTGAACTAATGAACAGAATGGAACTAAATTGCATATATAGACTGTGGGAGACACAGGGAAAAAAATTGCACAGTACAATATATTGTATAAATGAAAGAGTGCTATATTGAAAATGTTCCACATGAGCCTTGGGATCCTAATGTTTTGATTCCAGTAATACTAATATGTCTCTATATGATTTTTTTTTGTCTTTAATGGAATTTGACTTCATTCTATTTATTAGTTTTAATTGTAAATGCCTCTAAATAGGCAGTTATTGTATGGTCACCCTATAGTTTCATTATATAAATTTTTTGCAATGAAGTTCTAAGAATATATGAAAAATAAAAATTAGAGCAAATAAATTACAATTTAGGAAAAATTAATTTTACTTGTTAACTGATGCAGCAGTTAGTTTTGTTCATGTTGAGGAAAATGAATAAAAATAAAATTCTGATAAGTCTACAGTTAAGTAACAAACTAATGCTGGATTTTGAATGAAGCAATAACATTTGGGAAAATAAAAATGTAACCAAATATGAAGTGCCAAATTCTTATTGGTTTCACAATGTAATATAAATAATTAAATGGAGAACAACATATAAAATAGTAATTAAAGAAAATAAATAATACATAGCACTATATTACTTCACAGTTTTTAGATTAAATTTTAATAAGTTCACATCATAACTAGGTAGTTTAGAGTGATGAAAATAAAATTCATCAAAATAATCTAGTGAATCTGTAGAACTACATTTTTCAAGAATTGAGAACTTGGTATTAGTTGTTAACTGGCTTATAAGCTTTCACCACAAGCTCAATGATAATTAATAGATATTCTTAAGAAACTTTAATAATAATAATGTTTTGTAAGTGTATTGTAATCAACTTTTTTTATTATCATTATGGAATACAGCATAAGAAATAAAATACTTTTTTAACTGAATTTACAAACAAATTTTAATTTTTCAGGGATTTTTTTATTTGATAGCCATTTAATTTTTTTATTGGTTTACTGTATCTAATTATTAAAAAATTTAGTGTTGCAGCTATATTAGAAACAAAGCATTTTGCAAAAGCATATAATATATTTCAGCATTTCATAAACTTAATTTATAGTATTTGACTTTTTGAGACTGAATAAACTTATGTAATAAAATATATTAAAAGATTACAATGGAAATAGTTATTTCCATTTTTTTTATTAGTATATATGCAAAAATATGTTATTTTCTATGAACACATAATAAGTTTAGATGAACATAAAGTTGTAGCAAGTCTGAAAAATCAAGGAAACAAAGTAAATACGAATGAAAGTATTTTGATTAAAACTTGTTTTAAATATTTATATACCTGCTGATTTTTGCGAGATGGTTAAGAAAATGATACATTTGTTTTCATTCAGTTTGCTGGGAAATCATTACCGAAACCAAGGTATTAATGGCTGCTAAGCATAGAACTTGTAATGCACTTTCAGTTAACAAAGGAACCATTGAGCATGCTTACCTATAGATATGGAATAAATATTTATTCAAATAAAATATAGGGATGTTGCAATGTTAAAGAACAGAATAAGAATATTTACAGATTGGTATCCTTAGGACTTCGCTTAGCTGAATACTCACTAAACATTTCTTTTGATAAATGGTTAGCAATTAAATCAAAAATAGCAACTACAATCTGCTGTTTATTTACTGAATTATGTATAAGTCTCATAATTTATAAAAATAACAATGTAAAACATTTACATGGGAATATTTCACCGAGTTAGTCCAACAAACACTGCATAATGAGATGTCTTGGATGTAGATTTTACTAAATAACTTTCAAAATCAAATAATAAAGCAAATTGCTCAGCATGTAACTAAATTAAAATACTATTATGAAATTTTTATATGTCTATTGAATTGTTATATTTTGCCATAATTCAGGGTGTAAAATATTAATGAATGGAATTAATACTATCAAAAGCAATGAATAAAGATACATATTAAAGGAACAAACTATATACAAAAATACTACGCAAAATTGTATACTTTATGAAGGATAAGACAATAGATAATATAAAAAAATATTTCAAATGAAAAATATGACTACCATAACACAATCTGAGAATCAATAAAATACAGAAAGATGCAAGAAGTAATTATTTATCTAAGTAATTTGAACACTATTATATTTTCTCACAAATCGTAGTCTGTTACTTTTTATAATTAAAAAAATTTTTAAGATTGAAATTGGCAATACTGCAACTGTTTTGAAATAATCAATTTTTGAACACTTGGTACATTCTAAAATAGATCCCATGAAACTATAAATGAAATATTACAATATTTTACATAGATTTTTTTAAAATATTTTTAAAAAGAATTTCCCATTGCATAGTTATTTTTAGAAATTTTATAACTGAAATTGTGTAAAGGAAAATAAATGCAAAACATATGAAGTTCCCTGACAGTGTCTTAAATATGTATGTATTTATGATATGAGAACATGATAGTTCTGGGAATGCGATTTTTATGCCATAAAAGTTAGCTAGCTATAAGTATCTTTAAATTGGAACTGCAGAAAATGCAAAATATCAGTCCAAAATGTTTGGGTTAAAATTCTGATTCAACAAAATCTACTCTTAACTCTAATTATATTATAGAAAATACTTTTAAAAAAAGTTTATATTAAGAAGCTTATTCTAATAAATATATATATATTCGGAATGCTTCAATTTGTCAATGCATTTTGTAACTAGCTATGATTTAAAAATACAAGTTTCAGAAAAACCAAATTTTATTTTATGTTCTGACATCATAACTTAAAAATTAGCAATAGCAGAATATAATTTTTTTTTTTCAGTTCATGGTAACATATAAAGACAAAAAATAGAAATGTTGAGCTTAGAAATTATAAAAAAAATAGACATAAGCTGTTCTGGAAATGTCAAGAGAAATATAATGATTAGCAGAATATTTCTCTCTGACAACAAAGATACTGTATTCATACAATCATATAAAGTCTTAAAAGGCACTTTTTTTTTTTGAAGAAACAGTGCGCATTAGATGTTAATTAAAAATATGTCTCCATATTATTCAGAAGTCTTCTGTAAAGGAATATAAGACATTAATGTTAATTTTTTTTAAAAATCAGTAAATCACCTGCTTTGAATATGTATCAATTGAAACATTCGTTAAGCAAAAAGTACTTTTAAATAATTTGAAGATTCATTAATATCAGGAAATTCAGAACCATCTAAAAACAGCAATATAAATAATAATAATAATTAAAAAAAACACGTGGAACACAAATAAAAAACACCTGAAGAAAATAAATAATCTAAAATGTTTCGATTGTACTGAGCGATTAACACTATGCCATTTTTCTTCAGCATTCGCTGTAGTGAAATAATATACAAAGGAACACTTATAAACGATGAAAAGGAATTTGTATTAAATACAGATTAAATAAGTAGAAAGATTACTGAAAAATACGTTGCACATCGTTTGGAGTAAAATATCATTCCTTCTCAATCCACAGGGAAAAGCGTTGTGATACAACATATAAATGACAACGTTTATCCCTGGTGCCCTTCTCACTCAAACGGTACTACCTGTGAAAAGTATGGTTTGTGATGGATTCGTCCATCCCATAGGGATAAACGTTGCGATTGAGACGCTATTGAGGCATAATAAAGCTAATATTCTGAAGAATTTCGCCGCGCAAATTTTCCCCTTTTTTTTTCCCTCGGAGCAGCTCCTACTCCATCCACAGTATCAGAAGTATTGCATCATCTCGTCAATTCAGGAGAAAACGCGATTGCGCAAGCGCAAAGACACAATCGGGTTGCCAGGAGGAGACCTTTATCATCCACCTTTTCACCCATTCGACATCCCAGGCGTGTTGTTGTTGTTACTTATGGCACTTTACAAGCCCCCTGAAAGATCTCTCAGCGATTTAAGCCGAGTGAGCGTCTCTTATTTTTTCAGTACCGCAAACTAGGGCCAATAGTACGATTTAGCTACTTCATGCCTCACATTCGCTTGCATAACCCCTTTTTACAGGGGACACATTCGCACACCTCACAGATAGAACACAGAAAAACAATCATGCCCGAACCGGGACGCCCAGATCACGGGAAAGATGCACTACCCTTCTGCCAAGACGCTGTCTCCCAGGCGTTTATTTTATTGGTATCATTTGCGACCGGCGAAGCGGGCTTGATGTAGAATTTTAAACTGTATTATTATTAAGGATATATTTTAAAAACATCATAAAGGAGATTTTTCCGCATTTTAAGTAATTTAAAGATATTAAATATTTAGAATTTTTCTAGAAAAGTGCTGACATTATTTCTTGATGATTTAAGAGCTCATTCAAAAATAAATTACTTATTTTCGAGGTTTGTAATCTTTACAAGAATTTTGCATCTAATGTTTTTTAACAATGTTTCATGCTTTAGTGCGATCTTGCGGATGAATATTTGTAAATAGAATGTTGAAACAAAGAATTAAGAAGTAGAATGCAAGAATTTAAAGGCTACTTTAAAATTTATAACCGTTTTAAGGCGTGGGTATCAACACTATAAAGATGATGCTATCCGAATGCATTTGTAGGAGAAATTAAACACCTTTAATTCTGCGTCTAACAAATACTTTTTAGTTTTGTAGAGTAACAGAATGTGAAATTTTTAGGACCTAAGCCCCATAGAGCTAATTAAGATTAATTTTAATGCAAAGAATCGATGTTTTAGAGCCTTTTTGAAACAAATTTACTTCTTGTAAGCCGGCGTCCTGGCCTAGGAGTAGCGCGTCTTTTCCGTGATCTGGGTATTCAGGGTTCGAATCCCGATTTGGGCGTGGTTGTTCTTTACCATGTTCTGTCGGTGAAAGAGTCCTCCTTTAAAAATGGGTTGTGCAAGTGAGTGTGTGAGTGTCATCTTCATACGAGCTAGAAGTCAGACTTCTGCCCTCGGGTGTTCAATGACCTTTACTCTCAGAAGCTATTGCACAAATTCAGTTTAAATCGCTGATTTCGTCAGTGGGCTTGTCTATCGCAAATGCCATATGTTACAACATCTCTTAAACGTAAAAATGTACTTTCTTTTTTTTTTCTTTCTGGTTTTCAAATATTTTGAAATTGCACAAATGAATTAATGCATTTACGCAAGGAATATTTTAACCATATAATAGAAAAACTCAATTACTTTTTTTTTAAATCTTAGTTTACCGTCATTTAAGATAAATACAAAGCGATATCTTAAAGCAGGCAAAATTGATTAACTGTTATATGGCAACATCAATTTAAGGCAGAAAAATCAAAAATATGCGAAATTAAATTAAAATATTATATCTGAGAAGTCGAAATTTATGTCTATATGCGTGATTCTTTCAGAGGGCCCGCAAGCATTCCATTACCAAAGAGTATCAAAATTCTCTATCCATCTCTGAGCATTCCGGCCGTATTTTAATTTTACATATATGTCTTTGGAATCAACCTTTCCAGAATTTACTCTATTTTAGTGCAATATTTTCGAATTTCAAAATTTCCTTTCAATTACTAATATAAAAAAATGAAAAAAAAAATTATATACATTTTGAGTGACTGCATGTCAAATTAGCATCATTAAATGATAATAATTTTGATTTTCAGATAGCTAAAAAACATCTTGATATAAGTTTAGTTTTTTAAAGTCTTCTCCAAATTTAATAGTAAAGCAACTGAATAAAGGATAATAGTGCAAAAATGCAATTTCAATTTTTATTTGTTTTTGTAACTGCCGTGTTGTATTAGCTTGCCAGTTCTTGAAAGAAATTGTGCAAAAGCTGTTTTGGGACGGTTCTCATAATGACAAGGAATATACTTGAAACGCCACCAAATTATCCAGAATTCCAATCTACATTAAGAACATAATTTTATAGTCACACATAGATTAATCGATCATTACTGACATACATTTATTGTTGTTTATATAATTTTGAAAATCAGTCAATTTAATTAACTTCATGACTGTGATTTTGAATGGTGATAACATTATAAACTCAATTGATTTATAATTTATTCTACAATTATTTCTTATTAATTGCCTTAGACGATCAGTTGGTTCACCAGGAATACAGATGATATTTATTTTCAGATAAATCATTTAGATATATCATGTCCATTATTTCACCTTGTCTGACATTACAATTGTGTTATTTTAATTTTTACTTAAGTTCTATTTATTTCTATAATGGAGACAGTTCCATAACATCTTGGAGCTATTAAAAATATACAATTCACCTACTAAAATTCATGATATTATAACTTTACTTTTTATTTATTTATCTTGTATAATATAAATAAACATTTGATGAAACAATGAAAATGGTTTAAATTTCAAGGTAACAATGTAATTTGTTAGAAATTAAATTAGGTTATTTAAACAAATTAAAAATCACCAAAATTTAGTAAAATTTTTCACAACTATTAAATTGGGAAAATTAAAAGCTAATCATTTTAAAAATAATTTTGAAATGGTGTGAAATTCACTTTTGTGCAATAATATTTGTAGCAGTTATCACAGAAAAATTCAGCTTAATTTTTAGTTAAATTTTTTTTTAATCACTCTGAGGTGCATATTTATTTCAACCTCCTAAGGTATATATATATATATGTGTGTGTGTCAAATGATCTGTAGAATACCACTGAAGACATATCTTTATTATTAGTAGAGATATAACAATGCGAGAACATTATTTTGCATTCTAAAAAATAAGAACCATTAGTCTAATTGTTGTGAAGTAATTTTTTATAATTTAGCAGTTTCTCAAAATAACTTGGTGCCAAAAATGTTAATAAAAGAAAAAGAAGCTCACAGAAATTCTTGTATATCTATCTTAAACCAAAATATACTTTAAAAATATTTTGATTTCTCAATTGGAAATTCCTATTTAAGAAATAAATAAAAGATTGCAGAAAAATAAAAGAAATTGTTCACAAAATTTTATGAAGTTTTACATTAAAAATATATATAATTTTACAACTGCTAATAAATTAAACTTGATAATTTTTTGATTTACAGATTGAGACTACATTACTTCAAATTATTTCATTAATTTCTGAAGTTTAAAAAAGACAGCTTTGAATTTTTGATAGGGAAGAGAGAACAAGTTTGGAGATTTACTGTTTTTATTCGATGTATATAATTCCAAGTTCAATATTACAAGCAAGGTATTTAATATAAATAGTAATATCTTACTTCAAACCTCCAAGTGTTATAGTATAAAATAAATATCCACCTTTTGCTGATGGGTTAGAAGGAAACTCGAAAACTACATCAAATTCAATCCAAAGATATTTAATGTCTTCTTTATTATTTATTTACACACATAGAGAAATGGTAATTATGACAAATCAAAACATCTCTCATCTTACTGCTGATCATAATTTGCAGACTCTAAAGGGAAGAGGTTCAGTTCCAACCAGACAGAAACACTTTTAAGGAGCAGGTGATAGTGACCAATTTAAAATATCTTTTAGTTATTTACTAAAAACGTACATAAATTTTTAAAAATATTTTTAAGGAATTATGTTAAACTGTAAACATAAATTCTTTAAATATACATCTGATAGCTAAATATTTCAAGGATTACTGCTGAGAGAAGTTTATATGGTGGATAAAAAATAACAACCTATATTTTCTTTAATTTCTCTAAATTACATAAATTTTTAAACAAAAAGTATTTTAGTTCTTACTCTCAAATAAGGTTATTCAATTTATGACAATTAAATATAATTCTGCATTATAAATATTAATAATTTCTTAAACAATATATTCAATAGAAATACAAAGAAAAGAGAACATGTATATTTCAAAATCTGGAATTGTCGTTTAACAAACCGAAAATAAAGTAAAAGTTATAAATATACTAATATTTCTTCTGTTTATCAAAAATTGTTTTTTCATTTAAAACAAGCGCAAAGTTACAGAATGCTAATACATCAGGTTTGTTAATACCAAGAATTGAAACTTTTGATAGTGATTCTACAATCATTCTTTTACCCTCCTCATCTCAAAGTACTGAATAGTGTTAAGGAATAGAATTAAAATACAATTTTGGAAATAAAAATCAAATAAATTAACTCTTTAAACACCACTAATTATGATGCAATAACTCTCAGTTGAGAGATTTCAAACTGAATTCTACAGCAGGCTTCAAAACATGCAATAGATTAAAATTTCAAAATTATGTCACAAGTCATGTGGCATAATTTTAAGATGTTGAAGTATAGAATAAATTAGCCTTAATAGTAAAAAAAAAAAAAAAACACCTGTGTTTTGAAAAGATCTATGATTTGACAGCATTTTCATTTCATTGTTCATGCAAAACAATCAGCATTACAATTTCTCTCCTTTTTTAAGTTGAAACATAAGTTCAAAGAGACAGTAAACCATTTTATAAAAAGTAGCTACGGTAAACTAACAAAACTTCTTTGGAATGAATCTTGAAGTATAATAAATAATTAGATACATAAAGTATACATATAAAATATCAAAAGTATACAATATAATATAAAATTCAGAACATGAACCATTTTCCTTTGCACATCTCTACTAATACTCAGAACAAAGCATATTGTTCATTCTACAGAGTATTTGAAATCATTCATTACCAGTCTCCACATTTTAAGATAAAGTTAAATCAATGACAAGTTAAACATTGAGAAGAACATAGATAAATCTATGCCAATCCTGTACACAAAGAGGCGATTCTAAACGAACAACTCAATTTTAAGAAGAGCAGAGTTCAGTTATATAAGGCAAATATTGTTCATCGACTTGCAAAGAAACTGCAAGAATTTCCCATTTTAATATGAATAAAACTTAGAACTAATCATGTGTGATATTCTTAGTATAAGTTATTAAATCCAAATATCTTGACCTACAATTTTCTGCAAGCAGCTCTACTTAAAAATAAAGCCCCAAAGTTGAATTAATTTTTTTGTCAGCAATTATTTTGGCGAGTTTTAGCTAAATTGTCACCTTTTTGCCATTACTGGCAAGAAATTGCACCTTAATTTTAAATCTTACCTTGTTTAAGATATATGCAATGTCCTGTCTTAATTGTAAAATGCATAGCAATTCCCATTAAGTTTTAATATAGGACATTTATATATAAAAACGAACACTGAATTAACAAGAATATCATATTTTGTCAACCTGATTATAATTTATTTTTATAATATTTTTAAGCAAGCTGTAAATTAAATTGTATAAATGCTGTGCATTTATATAATTCAACTAAGACAACCAAAAATTAAATTTTAATACAATAATATCTCCATTAACAAAATGAATTTTAAAAAAAGTAGGCTTAACATAAAAACATAATATGGCCATCAAATTTCAAGTTTTTTTAGGCGATAGCTTGTCCAATTTAGTTTTCGATTTAACATGGTAAAGATGCAACCATTTGAGAAAATTTTTATGAATTTGAGGATGAGATTATATAAAGTGTTTATTAACTAAGAAGATAAATTAACATCACATGATATTATAAATTTATAATTACAGAGGATTTTTTTAAAATTTAGGAATATGGAGTAAACATAGATAAATGCAGAAACAATTTAATTACGATCCCATAGATCAAATGACATGTTTACACGTATATAAGCTTTGATATTAATTCTTTTTCCCAGACAATATTTCACCTACAAAGAAGTCAATTATTTCATGTTGACTTTACTTCACATAACAGAGAAAAAGGCTTTTAAAACATAGCATTATTAAATATTAGAGAATCTTTATGTTTCTATCATAGAATTGAAAAATATTATAGAATTCTTACCAAATGTTTTTACAAATAATTGCACTTTTGTTATTTGAAGAATACTTTATTTTTGTCATTTAAAAAAATTGAACTGGAAGTAAAGATTAAAAAAGCCAGTTTGGATGCCAAGAGGATCAATAGATAGTAGAAAAACAATTATAGATAGCTCAAATATAAGCTTTAGCTCACTGGTCATGCAATTCAATACAGGATCAATTGTTAAAATCACATCAGTATTGCTTCAAAAACCTTACATAAAATAATAAATTACTTTTAGTTTTAAAGCAAAATTCCCAGAAATACTGAATTTTTTTTATTATTTAAGAGCACTGATAAAACATTAGACCATTAAACTTTATGAGCATGTTTAAAAAATATATATTATTTTGACAGGGATATTTAAGTATGTATTATAAAACATTACAATAAATACAAGTCTTCATCATTAAAAAAAGGAGCACATGTGAAACCGTAATTAATCAAATAATGACTCTGAACAAAATATGGAGAGGTTTTATATTATGACTGAATAAATTATTTTCATAGTAAAGCAGAACAAAGATTCACAGATTTCTTATATACCCTTTTCAATTTTGTAATTATGTTTTCAGTTGCACAAAAATCATTTCACGAGGAAATAAGTCAACTTCTTTCAATGATTTTGATAAATCTAATTGGCACAAATTGCGACGAGGGTAATTTGTTACTAGTTCATATTTCTCTGGACTATATCCAATTTCATCAATGAATAAAAGTAGAGATTTAAGTTTTGTTGAGCATGGCCAGGTTACTTGTTCCCTTTTACCATCAGGTAGACGAAGGACCAGATCAGATTTGGGGTCTTCTTCGTCGCCTATAAAGTCCCTCCATGAGCATTCAGCCAGAGTAGGATCTTTGTCATTACTTTCCGAAATTCCTACAACATCAATAGTATCATTAGATTGATCTGAATAAACATTAGCATTGACTGTAGAGGAAATTTTGTCTCCAGCGCTTTCTGTGTCAGAATCAAATGTCTCTAAATCACTATCGTTGTCTTCAATATTTATAAGATTACTTTCTTTAACAGAAGCTTCAATGGCTGCTCTTAACTGTTCTTCTTCACTCTGATCTAAAAGACTGTATGTGGCAGAATGATTTTTAATTGAGGTACTAGAACCATCGGGAGTAGAATGCTCTTTCAAAAAGCTTTCTATCAATTCACAAAGTGTAGTAGAATCAACATGATGCCAAGTCACTAACTTTTCTCCAGTTCTAGGATCAAGGATGGCAATGTATGGAAATTCAACTGGTTTATAAAATTGTATGTACTTTTCCCCGTCAATGCTGTCATTGTATACTTGCCAGAATACGAAATGCTGGGAAACAAGTTTTTTTACATCATGATTACTCCATACATCCCTATTTAACACTTGGCACGAGAATTCTTGAGAGTCTTGAAGATTTACCATTAACCACTTGTTAGTTACTTGGCCCTGATCTCTTGCTGTGCTGAAATTACCCCTGTGCATCAAGTCCAGTGGAGGACGATACAAATCTTCCAATGTTCGTCTTTTTTTGTTCTGTTCGTTGTTTTCCTGTAATGCATTTTGTTCTTGTATCTGAGCTTCTGCCTGAAAATCTCGAAAAGCATCAAACACGGAGTGAGGCCTACGTTTTCTACCTCTCAAACCATAGTGAAAACCGATATCTTCTTCAACAAGAACAGCTCTCGATTGAGGTATAGGAGCTCGGATATCATTTTCAGCTATGCCATTCATAGAGGGATTAGCAGATGAATTTTCCTGGTAATCAGAATCTACGTGCATATTAATTGCCATTTCAAGATTCCAATTACACACTTCTAGCATTTTTTTTGCTTTTTCATCGTTTGCTCCAGTAACTGCACAGAATTGTTCGATGAGACTGCTATTATGCTCCGATGGCAGAACTGCATTAGAAGTTGAGGCCATGATTTATCCAATAAAGCAAAATGAAAACACACGGAAATTTTTTTTGTAGCACGCTCATACACAAACACACACAGAGAAATAAAACAAACAATGCATCTACAACATATGAACGCAGTGCGTTACTGTATCATACAAGGCGCCATCTTTGTTTAGATCTTGAACTGGAAAGTTGTGCTGCTGAATTCGACCAATCAAAATGAGCAATTTATTTTTAAATAAAATGTGCTTTGAAATTTATATTTGTGTATATTATGGAACAAAGAAAAAAATATATCCAACAGCATAAATCATTATTTAAAAATTTAAAGACAAATAATGTAAAAACATAGCCAGTCAAAATTTTACAAAATTGTGTGAATTCATTATTTGGTACACTTCTACGCAGGGGGGTGTAGCTCAGTGGTAGAGCGTTCGCTTTGCATGTGAAAGGCCCCGGGTTCGATCCCCGGCACCTCCAGTGCTTACTTTTCATTTCGCCTATATAATAAAAGGAATCGATCGGTTATGGCGATTACAATTTAAAAATGAAAATATGTAAATAATTCTTTTGCATTTCAGAATGAAATCTTTAGAGTATTTGTAGTTTGTTTTTAAGAATAATGTTGAAAAAAGAAAAGAAATCTCAGTTTTTAACTTTATTTTATTTCTAAAAGAGGAAAATGCCAACAACCGCTATTTAGTTCTCCAGATTCATACAACTGGGGGTGTAGCTCAGTGGTAGAGCGTTCGCTTCGCATGTGAAAGGCCCCGGGTTCGAACCCCGGCACCTCCATAATGGAAACTTTTGCCTACTATATCATTTCTCAACTATACCCTAACATTTCTCCCAAACGTACTTGTTTGTGTTTCTAAAGTTGAGAGATATGTAAACATTTAACCCAATTAAAGTAAGGTGATAAATTCTTTCGCTGAGTTAACTTTTTTTATTTTCAGTTTTTCGATTCGATTTTTAAAAATCTTATTCGTTTTTCATGCTTTTTCAGAGTAAAATACATAAACTTAAAAAGACATGCCATATATATTAAAAAAGTAATATAGTCATTTTTATGTCAGCAATGCTTGCGGTTAATCCGTAATACTGTTAGTTGTTGAGTTACTTGATATCGTGAAATTCTGATATCTTTTCTTTTGGAATTTTAACTAGTTGCGAAGAAATTTTTAAAAAGAATATAACTGAAAAAATTTTAGTTTTAATAAATAGTAAGTTTGAAATTTATTTCATTCTATTTTTTTTTCATATTTTATTATATCAGGCCTTGTAAGATTATCTCAAATTAAAATGGAGTCTTGTCTTAAAAAGTTGATTAAGCCCTGGTTTAAATTATGCTTAAATATATATCTAACATTGATATAAGCATTATTGAAGAGCTGCTACGATAAAATTATTTTCAAAAGTAAAAAATTTCGGAAAGCATAATACTGAATATATTTTTTAAGATCATTCAAACGGGACTGCACAATGTTTCACTACTGTGATGTTATGCCATCTGTCGAGGCAAAAGGAAATGAAGTGATTTCGAATTGTTTACGATTTTTTTATACCTTAAATTTCTGTATGTGTTGAGTAAGGCAATAAAGATTGGTAATATTTGAAACGTTTATATTTAAAAAGTCTTGATTTGGGAAACAGAATTCAAAATCAAACTTATCGTTGAACTGTAGCAAAAATGTCTCATATGTAATAAATCGAGACTACTGCTATTAAATATTTGTGATTCGAAAGGTAAAGATTAATTTTGAATACTTTTTGCAACTAAAATATTACTTTTCTTATTCAATCTTATTTTCCTTTCGCCTTTATTTATTGTAAAATTTTATGATGGAAATTAATTATTATTCATATTTGAGAAAATGTATAAATTTGGAAAATATTCATGCTTTACTTTGTAATTAATCTCATAATTAGTTCTAAAATCGCCATTAATTTTTTTCTTTGCTTTTTGAAATATTTTTCTTATTACTTAAATTTTATAAGCTAACATAAATCGTTTATTCACTTGCTTGTTTTTTTTAAAAGTCATTATTTGAATTAGTTTTTGATTTTCTTTGAAGATCAATTGTCATTTAAAGATTGCACTCTAGAAGGGGTTCACAAATCAGTGCTTATTGATTCAGAATGAGACAGAAATGGAAGTTCACTGAAAATTGTTTTATTTTCTCGGGAAAAATTATTTAAAAAAATGTATTAATAAAAATTGTACTTTAAATTTTTTTTAAACGAGCATTATTATTCATACAAATTGCTTTTCTTTGCTATTTTGTATTCCATATTATAGTATCAATTAAAATTTTAACTAAAACTTTACTTTTAATAAATACCAGAAATTGTAAAAATAAAAAGTTTTTAAAACTTTGATATCTCTTTGCGAAAATACATTATTTTAATATAAAACTTTTAACTATGATATTTTTCTGCACATTTTAGAAGCAGGTAAAAGAATAAAAATTGCCTTTAATACTACATATTTATTAAAATGCTGAAAAGTACAATTTAAAAAAAATATTATTTGCTATTTTAGTTTGTAATTTATAAGTCATTATCATAAATGCTATAGAAACTTGAAATCGCTTTTCCTCGAATTCTTCACCCAATTGGTGTAATTAATTACATCATTTTAATAGAATCAAAATTTTATTACATTAGTTGATATTCTATTAATTAAATTTTGTTTGTTAACATTAAGGATGTACAAAATTTCAAAATTAATAGGTCAGCAAGTTAAAAATTTATTATGGAATTCCAATTTAACAAACACAAAAAAATATCCTATTAAATAAAATGTATTAAAAGGCAGTTAAATTAATCTTCATTTAAATGATTTGATTAAATCTCTCTCATCCAATGAACAAACAAATAAAGGAATATTGAATTACAGTTTTCAATTTGGTGCACTCTTTTCAAGCTTTTTTGATAAGCACAAAATCAAAACCACAATAACAAAATCCTCTTTGGAAGTCAGCTACCACATATTTATCCATCAATAAAATTTCAATATAGAATTCTATTAAATTTTATTTCCATAATTATCTTTATTCACCTCGCTATGCATTTTATTTTGTTCTGTAAGAAAAATACTGAAATAAAAAAAAAATATATGCTTAAAAAATATAATGAATATTAACATCATCTTCGATAATAAATGAATATTTGTATTTTGGAATTTTTGATTAGAATTTTAATTAGTCGAAAATTAAATAAAATTCTGATATTTTCCCATTATAACTATAAAAATATAGCTTCTATTATGAAATTTATTTTAACACCATTTGAAAAAAAAAATCTAAAAAGAAAGCTAAAATTCTATTTAAAAAAAATAAGTTTAATAAATTATTAAAAGTATCTTTAAATATATTTTGCTACTATGTTCTTCAATCATGTAACTTTTAATAATTTTCATTATTGTGGCAAATATTTTTTCCTGGTTTCTTCCATTGTTGATATTCAAGGTAATCGTTTTGGGGAAGCACACTGGGATAGGTTTCTTTTTGTAGCACATTTTTAACAAAACTTTTTATTTAGTTTTATGTTAATTACCGATGAGTCACAGCTACAAATGATAGAAATGTTTCATAGTTTACATATTTCTAAATCCTAATGCTGTTTTCTGTAATGAGGGAGGAAAATATATTCTCCCTCTGTACACTTGAGGTTTTGCTTCCTCATTGTGTTACACTAAATTTTTGGGTCTTGAATAAGTTAACAAAAATTCTCCTAACATATTACAAAAGTTTTGAAATATTAATTAAAAATAATAAAATTTGGTGTATGAATAAAATTTAAATAAGCATTAATGAAGTTATTATTTTCATGGTTTGTTGCACATAATTTTTAAGTTAATGATAATAATAAAAAATGATAAAATGTGAGTATTTCTTTTATAAAAAATGATAAAAATGTGAGTATTTCTTTGGTTTTCTTTTGCTACAAAGGATTACAATTGTGAAAAGACTAGAAGTTTAATGTAAAATTTATATTGTAATTTTACATATTTTTGATTTCATTTTTTTCACTTTACTATTATTGACATTGATTTTTTTTTCTGCAGAAATTCATTTCTATTTAATTTTAAAGAAGATATTGTTATTCATATGGCATGAAATACTATTTGAATAATTAATGCATGCACTATCATTGCAATATGGTAGAAATATTGAAAGGTGGGTTAGGGAAATTATAATGAAAAATAATTTTATGGTTTTAAGATAATAATGGTAACAAAACTCTACAATTGAAGGCATTTTTTTTCTTCAACTTTCATGTTTTATAACTAATTTTTGTATTTTATTACGTTTCAGCATTAATTTATGTTTTCAAATTAAAACTTTTGTACTGTTACTTTTTAATGCACGTAAAATGAAAAAACTTTTTCAAGCAAGTGGCATGCTTAAGACATCCTAATTAATTTTACATTTTATGAGATCTTTTTATATTGTTTAGGGCATTTCTTATTTTTTTATTAGAATTTATAGTTTATTTAGTTTGAGGATTTAAAAATTAAAAACTTGCAGTAAAAGAGATATTTATATTTACAAATTTATCAATAAAAATATGCTTCCAATAATACTTTTTAATTAAAAAAATTGTTTTTAATACTTTAATTTTTATTGAAAAATAGTTATTTTATTTTGAATAAGGATTTCATTTATTTCTCGAAAAATAACAGCATTAGCAATAATTGATATTTAATGCAATTCCAAATTTGATTTTGAGAGGCAAGTTGTTTAAAATTTGATTGATTTCATTTCATATAGTGTTCAACAACATCAATTTAATTATTATAAATTTAATTTTAATATGTAATGATGTTAATGTTCAATAATCAAGTTTAATAGTAAGTTAAAAATTAGACTATTATCTTATTTTTGTTATAAAATTTAAATAATAATGTGAAAATTTATTTTCAATATCCGTGTGGTAAATTTAATTTGATATTATGTTACTGATTCTTCAATTTGTGTTATTCTTTGTCATTCTGTCGTACATTTATTATTACCTGACACAATACAAATGCTTAATTATTGCAAATAATTATTTATTATAGTTAAATTGGATATTAAATACTTAATTACCTTGATATAAATAAAAAATTAATTTCATGTGTTATTTTGAAGCAAAATTAGAGACATTTTGTTTGTCCTCTTTTGAGAATTATTACTACCCCACCCCCATTTTCACCGATTTTTCAGTTCAAAGTTGAGTTCACTAAATGAGATTTTATTTCATTTTATAAGTTTATATTTTTTTATGGTACTAACTTTCAGCATTTTGCTTTTTGAAATATACCATTCCTTTTAGCTTTTCTTTTTTTAATTAGATCTTTGACCTTTCTTTGTCTTTGTAATATCTAAAGTTCTTTTTTTTTTTTTTAACTTTAAACATTGTTACCATGTCATCAAGCGCAAAACTTAAATACCTTTTTTGAACATTTGATTAAACATTATAGAAAATTTGAATAATAATGTGAAGCAGATTATAAAGTCACCAAATTAAAAAATATTGAATTATACACTTAAAGAAATAAACACAATCAAAAAAATTTTCTTGTATGTTTGTTTAAATGTGCATTGGCATTCTAGAAATTCTTCTTCTTCTAGAAATTATTTATTTATATATTATCTTAATTTGTAATTGTAGAATTCATTTTTAGTAACACTTTTTATTATGACGTCTGCGTTTGTTATTACATCAAATACTTTTTGCCCTTAGATATCTCCTCTGAGGCGCCATTCAAGACGGTGCAACATTTTGATGTTGTATTTTTTTTAAATTTTAATTATTAAAAATACCTATAGAGTGGTAAGAAGATTTAGACTAAATCGCTTTAAGTCAACTTAAAGCGATTATATATATATATTTATTTTTCGGACAATAAACCTCATTATATTAGGTGAATATTTATGCATCGCCTTATTTTTCTGAGTGAAAAGAGTTAAATTAAAGGATTGTTATTTGAGTCCAAAGAGCTTTTAATTTCCCTACTTCTGACGTTATTAATCTCTTTAAAAAGCCAATATTAATCCTGAAGTTTGATTTTTTCCAATGGCCAATTATATGTTATTACCTTCAAGCAATCGCCATGTATTTGCCAAATTTGGGGTTAAAAATGTCCTTTATCCGAAATCCTTAGGTTAATAATTTAATTAGGTTGAGGATATTACAATTTCTTAAAGGTGTTAATTATAGGAATTGGGCAACATTGGAATCCTCCCCCCCCCTTATCTGCATATAGAAGCCGTGGTTACAGTGACTAATATTTTTGAAAAGTATTTTTTTTAAATGAATGTAACAGGGATTTATTTCTATTAACGAAATGGTATTTTTTGCGCTTTGTGTCAAGCGATTTTTTATACAAAAAATTACACTGTATCAAAAAACAAACAAACACCAGTTTCTGTATTATAAAAGAGAATTTCGGATAGTATTTCAGTATTAGCAGTTCATAGCATCCGTTCTACAAATGTCATATACGACAGCCATGACGCAAACTTATAGCTTAAATCTATTTAATAGTTTCTGGGAGATTCATTACTAGTAAAGTTTTTAATGAGATTATTTGTTGCTTCAATATAAGAAATTTTGTTACTATTAACTCTTTTAATCCTATTAAATTGTGAGAAAATTAATTCTTTTTATTACAAAACTATTGCAATATAGAAGTTTTAATAAGAGAAGGATTGACTTCTTACTAATCTTTTGGCGCAACTAAAAATAGACTTTCGGTTACATGTCAACTAATTCAAAAAATGGCGCTGAGACCCTTTAATTATTTATTATTTTGAATGATGAAGCCTTTTTATGCAGTAAGGAGGCGGGAAACGTATTGAAAGCCTTTTTTGTGGAGATTTTACCTGCTACTTTCTTCTATCCTTTTTGATTCTATAATTGGTTGTGAATATTCTTTTATAGTTTATATTATGTTGTTATAACTTTTGCTTAAATTGGAGATTGTAATTTATTGTTTTATTTCTGTAAAAAATGGTTTATCTCTTAAGACCTCAATTTCAGGTCATGAGGGATCAATATTGTTGGACAAAAGTCAGACCCCTCACAGAAAAAATACCTTGTTTTGAATCCCTGCCTGAGGGTGATTGAGAAAGTCTTGAAAAAGTTGAAAAGTCTTCAGGCCAGATTTTTCATTTCTTTCTTGTTGATTCCATATTTATTCTTTTTGCCAATATTAACTTGGTATTTTTACTAATTTGGTTTTCATCTGTGTTTTAATAGTAGCAGCATTAGCGCTTTCTAAATACAATTGTATCTTTTATATTAATATATACAATATATCAATATATACAATTGTATCTTTATGCGTGTGTGTGTGAGAGAGAGAGAGCATTATTTTGTTTGAACCGGAAGGCAGGTTTGAAGACACAGAAAAGACTTTTTTACATTTTAAAATTAATTTTAATATACATGCTGGGAAAGCATAATTATTTACAAGCAGAGACGCGGACAAGGCACGTCCACCACAGCACAAAAACAGAAGCCCAAAAAGAACGAAATAAATTATCCCTCGTCTTATATAACCTTAGATTTTGTTAGGGAAAATATTTTTTTTACAGTGCTAATATATTAATAAGATTCTGATGGGGATTTCTGACGCATATCAATCACAAGTAAGGGAAACACGAGGATCTTTTAAAAAGAATGTGCTTACTGGACATTTTCCTATCCCTTCTAGCGGAGCGTGAGAATGTGTTGGCGTTTAACCGATTCAGCAATTTTATAAAGCTTCTTTTGAATTAATTAAGTAGAGAAAATCGAATGGGGTCAGGAAAAAAGAGAATATTTTAGAATGAAGTTACTATGACCTAAATTAAGATAAAACGTTGGAAATTAATTAAATTGAAATTAGAGTTAATATATATATATATATATATATACATACGCTAGCTATTACCCGCGACTTCGTTCGTGTGGAAATTTTGATATGAGAACTGGTCTGATCAAAATGTAAAATGTTATCAAACCGTATCCTTATGGTGCTGTTGGGAGCAGAGTCTGATATGATATAGTTAAGAAACTTGTAACTGATTGAAAAAGATCTACGGGAAAATTTCAACATTTTTTTTAAATTCTAATACCATAATGTATACAGCATTAAGCCCAGGTTTGGTCCTGGGATTTGTTGATCGTCCTTGATCATCATTGCGCAACCTCTTGAAACAAAATGGCAAGATGTATGGAATAACAGATATATGGGGAATTAAAATGTTGTCTCTTTTAGCAGCTCCTGTAATAATGCTCCAGCTTATGCGAAGGTAACCTATTAACTCTGGGGAGTTGAGAAATTCAACGGGTAGGCAGTATTATCGTCATTAGCCATCACAATTTCTATGGATGTGTATAGTTTTGAATTTCCGACGATCATGTCTAAAAATTTTTTTGTTTATTTTATTGACTCACACGTTCTTTGGCGACAGCACTGCCCTCTCACACAACCACTCTTCATTATTTATATTAACCTCCAAATTGGAAAAAACTTTCATGATAAGTTCGTCTTCTGTAGCCATTGGATAGGAAAATTCTTCTGAAAATAGAATTATCCCATCTGCATCCGTTTCCAAACGACCCTCTCCAATATGCAGAATCTTATTTGCAAAGACACCTGATTCATGGTCGTTGTACAGTTGGACGTTGCTCGTAAGATGGAGCTTTTCAGTCCTAGACCACAGAGGCGACGCCTTGAGACATGCGTTTATTTCATCTGCCGGTGTCGCCCTCTCAATAACTTGCACTGTCTGTTTAAAATCGCCTGTGAGCAAAACGACGACGACGCCCATCAGCGCCTGGTTGCCGCGAATGTCCTGTAGGCTGTGGTTTAACGCCTCTAATGTATGCTTGTGCGATATTGTGCATTCGTCCCATACTATTAACTTCCACTGCGGCAAAAGGACTCCACGGGTGCCGTTTTTGGTGATGTCACATGTTGGAATATCTTCGCTTGCAAAATGAAGCGGCAATTTGAAAACGGAAGGTGTAGTCCGGCCACCGTTAAGCAAAGTTGCAGCAATGCCCGAGGAAGCTACAACCATTCCTGTATTGCGGCTAGCAGAGATTCAGCATAAACGTTTTACCCGTACCCCTGGTGCGCCAAAAAAGAAAACTCCTCCTCTCCACTATTACTCGGTGCAGAATCGTTTCGTAGACTTGACGCTGCTTGGGAAGTGATCGTAGTATCATTTCATTGACTTGCGCTTCTAAGACCGCAGTATCGTAGTTCAGCTCTTTCACAACTTGTCTTGACAATTCCCCTCTTCGGTACGGTGTGGGTAGGCCGAAATCAGTGAGACATTTCCCAGATATGGAAATCATTTTATCCTCAATCAATACCAAAGCTCCGTTAATGTTTATGTCATTGTGAGTGCCATCCTGCCTATGCACGATATCTTCTGATAAAGCGTCTTTGTATTCATCCCACAGCTGGAGGGAATTTGATAGTTCGCAAGTGCTTTCTAAAATTGCAAACAGGTCTTCTAACTACTTTCATAGCCTGAGCTTTATTACTCCTCTTCGAAAGATTAGATTTGCGTTTTCTGGGCATTTCGAAAAACTATCAAATAATAACAAATTAAAACTAACTGAACATATATAATAAAACTAACCTAACATTATAACTATAAGCATATACGAAAAATATATATTGAACATAAATAGAATTTAATTACAAAAACACACAACTAACCTAAAAACAATTTCTTTACATTGTGTACCTGAATTAAAACAAAACAGAAAATCAAGTGCGTATTTCTTTAACATCAAGTAAAGTGTATTTTATTTATCGATCGAGATTGAGATAGCTACAAACAGTGTAATACACATAATTTTTAAACTTTTAATTAAAATGAAATTATAGTTGTCAAGAATCAGAACACACTGCGCATGCGTGAATTTTCAACGCCAGTTGGCGTAACGCAAATGCGAGAATTTTCTACGCCAATTGGGATAACGCAATAGAGATTATAAATTTTTAATTTCCATTATTTTAATTTAAAACTACTTCAGAATGAATCCGATAGATCGATTAATTAACAATGTTTAATTTTAAATGCATCAAACACTAAGAAAATAAACAGAATCGTTTGAAATAATCAGTCGAAGATAGGTTAATTCTAACTCCGTTAGTGTTAGAAATAAAACTGAAGCCCTACTCATTTGGCGGTGGGGAAATGAAGATTTTTTTCGGGAAAGTTAGTTTTTAATTAATAAAAAATTAACCACTCAAGTAACCGGAATAAATAGTAGCCTATGTCTTATTCCAGACTATATTCTATCTCTGTGCTAAATTTCGCCCAATTAATTTTTGGAGGTCTCCTAAGTCCTCCTTTTGTACGATCTCCTAAAAAATACCCTAAGATAAAGATTAATTTTTTTTCTCGTGAACTTTTACGGTATTTTAATGGTTATTCTACTATTCGGGGCTGAGACGAATTTATATTTTATGAACTAGTCGTCTTTGATGACCGGATGGTTCACTTATTAATTGAGGGTATTAATTTGTTAATATTAAACTACAGTGCCTGCACAAAGATTTATTAAAATGATTAATGTGTAATTAATTACATATTTACAATGCATTGGAACACCAATCTTTCATTAATTCTTTATTATTTTACATTCTTCAAAATAAATTCTGAAAAATATTCATCCCAATTTTTTTTATTAACCATCATAATAATCAAATGCTTTTATTTACAGTAAGAAAATTAGTAATAATTATGGTTAATTTTTTAAAAATTGAATTATTTTAGTAATTTTTTCTTTGACATATATATAAAACAATAAATAACATTTTTCTCATAATTGTTAAAATAGAAAGAAAAAAAATGTAACTAAAATAAATCTGTGATCGGCTGATTAAAAATATGTTGAAATGTAACCAATAATGAAAAGAGAGCCTCTCGTAATATATTTTGCCCAGGAGCGGTGGAGGAACGCAAATCTGAAAATCATCCTGAGGGCGAGAGAGAAAATCTAATATTCCTCAGATATAAAACCACGTATTGCATTTCCCATTAGATAATTTTATTGCACTCTTAATGATTTTTTTCAACAAGCAAAGATCAACCGATTTCAATTTTTGATGAAACAATGAAATAAGTTTGATTTCAGTTTTAACAATGAAAACTAATGCTATGAATTATATTTCTAAATATTTTCTGAAAATTCGTTAAAAACGCCAAACTATTGCACACCGGCTAAGTTTTTTATTAAAAAAAAATAATGTTTGAAATTTTAATATACATTTTTTTAGCGATAATATTTTCAGGAGTCATTACCTAAATGCGCTGAACTTCAGTTCACTGTTTAATAAATTAAAGTTTCGATCCAATTACTTCGAGTGCACCGTTCGGTGTACTTATGTGCTAAATTCAGAATTTTAAGTCAAATAGCCTACTTTGTAATGCGCTCCTCGTAGTAGTAATTAGATTTATAGGTTGACATTGGGTATTATTAAGTGCAGATGATTCTTTCATCTAAAAAAAGAAGGAAAAAAAAGTCGTTTCGAATGGTTTAAGAAAACGTTGATAAATTTTTTCAGAGAATTTGAAACGTTAACCGACTTAAAAAAACTTAAATATGAAATTTGTTGAATTATTTTTACAAAAATTTTGATATATTAGAAAAACCTCAAATAAATGTTTATTCCATTGATTTCGTATTTAAAATATACACAAAACATTAAATGTATAAAAATAAATATGAATAATTAGCTGCAATTAGCAACCAACTGATTGAATATAATAGCTTTTATTTCTCATTATTTATTATCTCATTATCTCGATATGAATATTGTGGCTATTACATTTTAATTTCACGTATATCGTTTAAAACATTGAGAACACCCATGAAATTAATTAATGATACTGTCTTCCTGTTTCAAAAAATTTCTTCTCCTTGTTGAGAAAAAAACCTAAGAAAGAATCTTACCCCTCAGGGACAGGCCTTCTTGAGATGTGATGGGCTTCACAAGCCCAAGGTGTCTGGCTGGCCTCTTTTCAATTGACCTTTTCCTCCGTCTTCTGGTGTTTTTTTAAAATTTATTTATTTTACTTTCTCTCGAGGGTAGACCTCTCTCATGGGAAGCTGTTGCAGCGCTGTTTGTTTCTGCTTTTCATGGACAGCAAATACCCCCACTTGTCAGTCGTGCATGACAACTCTTTAGATGGGTGGTACATTTTGGTCTCCGGTTTATCAATCGGCCGACATCCCAGCCACGACTAATCTGCTGAAGGTGATCAAACGATAGTGGTCAACTTCTAGGGCTTGGCGGTAAGGATGGTCAACGTTCTAGAGTGGCCCTTAACGTATGGGCCCCGGCTAGAACTAAGATGCTGAAAACTCCTGGAGCCGCTAATTGCCCTCCCTTATCGGGCTTCATAGTGGACCGATATTGACAAATATCACAGACAGCATGTTTCTTTATTATTTCCTTACTAAATGCCCAACTTTCTGAGCTTTCTTCATTGAAATCGCGCCACTAGGAACTAGTGAAGTCCGAAATCTGTAAAAAAAGCGCAGATCTGTTGACCTTCTAATAGAAACATCAACTGAAGTTCAAACGAAGAAACGGACTTTTTGTTAGGAAAACTTTTTTGATTCATTCGGTAACAAGTAATTCTGTATCGTACTTTAAAAGTAGACGAAGCGTAATATCTGAACCACAACTTTTGCACACATCAGAAGAAGAAATCCTAGAAGGATTGTGTAGCTGACTGTGTGCGTTTAATCCAAGGAAAGATGCTTTCCTGTCTTTTTCTTATTTATTTTCGCACACACGCACATATAACAACACACATGGACGATGATCACACATATATAAGGAAACACATAATATATACATTTAAATGTAGAAATTGCTGCTAACAAATAATTCTTTTGACCGCTAACAAAAGAACGAGCGGTGCCTGCTTGCACCAGTATCACACCAACTCTCTGGTTGAAGTGTTTACAGTAAAAAAGATTAAGTGCGCTTCCCTCACATTCCAAACATACATATGGTTTAGCGCATACTGCGCCATCTATGTTCAGTATTAATTTTTACTGTATGACTAAGTATACAAAGAATAAAAAATACAAATAAAATAATTAAATAAAATCGAATTCAAATGGCTATGAGCAGCTTTAAAAAATGATCGGTTAAAAATGGTTTTAAATTTTGTTCTACAGAGTGCAGGCGTACATTTTTGCCAAAGACGTAAACCCACATAGATCCTGAAATCCAGCTTGTAGGTCAAAAAATTTGTTTTATTGGTACAGTTGCTAAAATATTGCCATTTCTTCCTCATACAAAGGCGCTTAGGAAGATATGTGAACAAGATCTGAATATTTTGAGATTTTATCAACAACGAGCAGATTAAGCATATATGATAAGAATTTTTTGATCCTGCGTAATTCTTAAAAAATTAGACTTTGGGTGCATAGTCTGTGGATCTGGCAGCAAAAGGCTCTTGAAAGATTGGAGCCAGTATGTCACACAGTTCTTGGATTATGCTCTGGTGCCTTTAAAACATCACCAGTGAAAAGTTCTTATGTTTATTGTTGCGAGCCTGCAACGGAAATAAGACGACAAATTGATTTTTTTTTTATTTTTAGAATTGCATTGAATTCACATCAGCCATTTCATAACTTCAAGCTTCGCACTTCACTTCTCCGCTTACAAAATGTCAGAAAATTATTTATACCGTCATTTTCTATTAGAATGTAAGCTATTCTTTCAAAACTTGATTCCAATCACATGTGTGTCACTCCTCAACCTATGAATAAATTGGAGTATAAGTAGTTTTTATTACTTGAATCCATTTGAAGATTTTTTAAAATCTGACACAGCAGATGTGATATTCCAGAAATTATTATAATTGTATTTAATTAAAAATTTAAAAACACTCACTCCACAAAGCACATTCACCGAACACATAAACAGATAGAGGAATTTCCCTTATGTTTAAGTACCAAAATTTAGCTAAAATACCAATACATTTCCTCGCCAAATATTTTTACCAACAGCTAATATGATCTTAGCAAACCTAGACTAACTCCCCTTTTTTCAATGAGCTACAAATGATTCATTGGACGTAACGGAAGAGATACACCACATGCCAATCTTTTACAGTTTTTAACAGCTATTGAATTTTATATTCAGATTTAAAATTCTTACATTTTTGCCATGTTGCTACTACTGTTACTTTTCGGCAGTCCCTTTACCTTTTTTTTTTGTCCTCTCAAAATAATAATTTAAACAAAAGAAATATGGTATCTTATTTGGCGCAGTATAACCAAGAACGACTCCTATGCCTATAAACAACAACAATAATAATTAATTGATTAATAAAAAAACGACTACCCAATCGGAAGAATCTCAATAAGTTTTTTTCTTTCTTATACGGAGCTTTTGATTATCAAATTTTTGTAACGTAAAGCTATTTAATATTTCATTTTGAGAAACCTAGCTTGAATGGTTTCCCAGGTTGTAAAAAGGATTGTGTCTGATTTATTTTTCTGCACTTGGTTATTTTATTTTTTTTAAATCTGAAAAATAAGTATTTAAAAAATGTACTCCACCCTTGTTACGCCACTGAGCTACAAGTCTGAGTGAAGAAGCCAGACAGCACATAGAAACCTATCATTGAACAGCATTGCTGATGAATTCAGCTTGTGTTAATGATACAAAAAAAGTTACTTTGGAACTAAGCAATTTTTATTTAAAACAAGGAATTTCATCATAGTGAATATTTATAAATATTGTTCAAAACTATATTCTGTTCAAACGTATCAATGACAGTGCATGCAAAAATTTTAAGGCTTGTAAACAATATTATTGACAAGTTGAAAATCAGAACTTTTATTTAAGTGTTTATCTCGAAATTGAAATGCTTATAAAAAGGGAACAAATAACAGATTTTATAAGAAATAACATATTTGCAGAATTCAATAATTTTTTTAAAGTAAAAAGAAAAGACCCACAATTTATCTTTTTAAAAAATTGATTGCTTTGTGAGTTCAAAAGCTTAACTTATTTGCAGTTTTTATATCAGCATTATGAATAGCATCTAAAAGTATTTTACCACTTTTGCTATTGCATATTTATCATAATGGTTACTCTTATGAACTAAATATAACATCATCAAAGGGATGATTGTGAATCAAAAATAGTCAGATTATCGCCTTTTTTTAAAAAATGTTATCAACTGACCGTGTAAACTCATATTTCCCTCTCATTTTATTTTAGAACTAATGCATCATTCAAAAATTAATTGCATAGGTAATATTATACCAGAATGTAGAACATGCCTGAACTGAGATATTTATTCCCAATAAACAAATATGTGCATGATGTTTTTAGATCACAAAATTCCCAATAAAGCCCGATTGTTAAAGGCTTTAGAAATAACTTTCTGATGCGCTGTGCGAAAAGCCATTATCCGCATCACAATGATTTTGCTGATCGTACTGAAATTTCAGTCGTTATCGAAGAAAAATCTCTTATAGAAAATAAGCTGAACTTTTTACATATTTTATTTAACCCAAAATCTTAAAAAGAATGGCGGTAATAATAATAATAAAAAGTTATAATAAATCGTTTCATAGCGGTTCCTTGAGTATCATACTCAACAGGTTTTACTGTTATAACTTTACTCTTACTATATAACTTGAACCTCTTAAACTACAAAAATACTGTTCAGGCAGACAACTTAATTTTCTTACTTTTAAGAGGAAGGATTTATATAAAATATTAAGGGCTCTTTATTTTAATTAGAAAAGAAAATATTAAGGGAAAATAAAAAGTATCAAGATGACTAGTTGATACTTTTTATAAACTTTTCATAAAAAGTATCAAGTAGTCATCTTGAGTTGTTCATGATGCACTCAGTTCATCTGACATTTGGCGGCATTTTTAAATCGTATTGTAATACCTACGCAACTAGCGTGTCTTTCAGTCATATTGGGGGATCATTTTTTAAAGTGATTATAGAAGATCACCACATTTCATTGGATAGTCGTTATTTAAATCTTTTTTAGCTTTAAGAGAGAGTTGTCACGAAATACTCTTTGAAAATCAAACTCTGAAATGACACAATACTTAATAATTTCTTTCCGTTTTTTTTCTTTCTGTAGATGTCAGACGATGAAGATTATATGTCGAGTGCATTTTTAGAAATCCAGGAAGATATTCGTCCCGGGCTTTTACCTAAAAGTGTGAAAAGGAAGCTAGAAATCGAAAAGAAAAGAACAGAATCCAATAAGGTGTTTAGAACCAAATCTCGAAAATTGCTCGAGGAGGAATCTAGAAATGTTGGCTTAAATTCAGCTATTGGGTCTGACAACAGAGGTTTTGCCTTATTACAAAAAATGGGCTACAAACCTGGCATGAAATTAGGGCCAGAGAAGAGGAGCGATTCTGGTTCAGGATTGATAGAACCTATTAAGATCGAAGTGAAAACTGACAGGAAAGGTTTAGGGAGAGATGACGAAGTACGAAGGAGAATAGAAGAGCGAGAAGAAAGAAGGCAGAAACTGAAAGTTTACCATGAGCAGGAAACTAAAGCTATGACTGAAGAATTTCGCGAAAGAATGAAAAGTAAAATAGACGACAGACGTTTAATGAAGGATCTTAGGAAATGCCAAAAAACATGCGAGCAACTAGATGTAGAAAATGGCGTTACAGAACCAATGAGGTCGTGGTTTTGGTACAGTTCGAGTCTAGAGGGAGAGAATGACGATGATGATTGCGAAGAGCAAGATTGCGAAGAAGAAGAACTGAGTCTGGAAGAAAAAATTGGTTTCATCACTGATTACATAAGACCCAAATACTTTTACTGTTCTTGGTGTTGTATAAAATATGACAATGAAGAAGATATGAATCTGAACTGCCCTGGCCCAGACAAAAGCTGTCATGATGATTTTCTTGATTAATTTATTATAATTATATATTAACTGTGTCATGTTTCTTAAAATTTTTAATTTTAGTTCTTATTTATAGTTAAAAATATGCTCCAAAAATTATTTATTTGAAAAATATATTATTAAAAAATTGTTACATGGTATTGCATGAATTTCACTTTTTTTTTGTTTACATTTTAAAATAATCTTTAAATATTTTATGTAAAGATATTTTCATAAAATATTAGATTTTCCCATTTATATGCTGTGTATCTTATATTTCATTGCATTGTAGCTTGTTGAATGTAATCACAAAAGTTAAACAATTTATTTTTCAATTAACACATATCATTTTTTATTCTTTTAGACCATTGTCTGTCTCAGTTATCAATGGATATAATACTGTATTTCAAAGAATATCAATCTGCCTTTTAAATAAATAAATAAATAAAACATTTACTGAAGAGAGAGTTTAATTAGCTGGCTGATTTTAGAAACTGAATGTTATAAATGGACAAGAATTTATTTTAAAATCTAATTAGAAAACATATATTTTAAAATAAATTTTAAGGTAATCAAGATGTCTATATCAACCAAGTGCATTTTAGAAACTATTGAACATGTTTCCTTTATAATTTCCAGGCTCATTAAAAAATTTATTCTCTAACTGATTTTTTTTTTAAAGAATGAGAAATGCAACAATTTTGAAATAAACAGCTATCACAATTAACAAATATTTTATTGTTTCAAAAATGAAACAAAACAATACTTTAGAGTAAGAACACACATTAATAAATAAATTAGTTCTGCTAATAATGAGGCTACAATATACAATAACAAAAGATGATTATCACAAATTTCACACGGACTTGCAGCTGTAAAAATTTCATTACAAAATACATCAATCTAGAGCACAGTAACCACTGGGTCCAGAATTAGATGCAGTTATGCTTACAAATCTATAAAACATATGAAACACAGCAGACTTGAAATATATACGGAAACAGTTAAAAGCAGTTATTAAAATAAAATTACTACCTATATAAGTTAAAAATATCTATCAAAAATCTAATTTGACTGCAAAAGCTAAAAAAATTGCTAGTTTTTGTATTGTATTATTTTCATAAATTTGGTATAAATGATTAAGTATGTTATATATATATATATAGTGATATACTCTTTATTAATTTAATTATCATCATTTGAAAATTTTCAAGGAAAAATGTCATTTGTTATTATTTTGAGCATAATTTACATACAATGGAAATAAACTGTACTTGAATATATGTACAATTTATATATATATATATATATACCTTAATTCTGACACACAAATGTTGAATAACTAGCAGAAATAATACTAAATCATTCAATACCAGTATGCCAAAATACAAATTTTTGATGCATTTTAGTTATATATATTATTCATATATATATGGAGATAAAATACTGAAGAACTTGGCTATTTTTTATTTGAAATGTTTTGGTCAGTTTGAAGTCAAAGCCAGGAACTTTAATTCATGAGTCTTATTGTAATGACTAATTTTGAAATTTTAAACCAACTATTGTATTCAAAGTACTATGTACTGTTTATTTATTACAATTTTATTTTACTGTATTAAATATTATTTATTTATACTTCACTTATTAAAACTGTTAATTATTACACATAAATCTTTACTGTCATTTTATCTTAAAAACTGTAATTTTTTATAGCCCAATCAGTTTCATTATTAATTCTCTTCATTCGAATGTTTGTTGTGGTCCCATCAGCTTCGAATCTCCTATAATATATGAAAAGATTAAAGCGCATTTATTTTATATAAGTCTCTATAGAACATCTTAAATAAATAGCATTGATAATAAAGGAAATAACCGATTGATGTTATTATTTAAAAATAATAGTAGACTAAAATATAATACAATGAACGGTATTTTTAAAAGTACTATTTAAACGGACGTTCAACAAAAAACAATGATTTGAAAGGTGTGATTAAAAAGATTTGCCAATTTTTTTTCAATTAGCTATATACATACAAGTTGACTGATATAAATACATTTTGGTATTGTTATTTTTAGACGAAATTTTTCATTATATATGATAAATGGGAATGAAATCAAGTAAAACAAACATAATTTTTTGAATTCGATTAATCAATTTCAGAAAGAAAAAAAAACTTTCTTATTTCATTTACATTTACTTTATTCTTTTTCAATAGAGCCTACATTAATAGTGGGAGTGAGCACAAAGTTTGATAGCAAAATGATATGCAAAAAAAAAAGTCAACATTTAATTTTTAATGAAAATGTGAATAAGGGGAAACATCCATTTACAATCGGTATTGGTTGCGAAAAATTCAGTCCCCACCCTTGTAAAATTGTGGTCGTTAGTTTTGTTTGTTAGACGACGAGACGCATGTCTGGTATACAGAACAAATATTGCACGAAGCAGAGCAAGAACTCTAATATTGCTTTGACTTTTTTAGAGCAGCTCCACATAGAACTTTACTACGGCAGTTGGTTTCATTAGAATTCAATTACGACATTTACAAAAATAAATATATGCCTACCAGTTATATATATATATATATATATATATATATATATATATA
>JAPMOR010104843.1:1274220-1326693 GCA_026543865.1 Argiope aurantia
TTTTAAATTTTCATATTCATTAATCGAATATTCAAAAATTTCATAATTTTTTAAAGAACAATACTTTTTTAAAAAGAACTTTCCGTTCTTTTTCAGGTGTTAGTATTTGAATTTTTTTAATCGGGTATAGATATTCTTATTGAATTTATCTTTCATTTGATGTTGCTTCATTCATATCTTTGAACTTACAGGGAGAGCAAAACAAGCTTTGCTTACTTTCAAACATGAGAAGAAAAAAGCATAAAAGCAATATTAACTTTATATTCTGGTACTGGACATGCTGATTCATACATAAAGTTTCCATATAGAGATTGGCTGTCTATATATTCCAGGGGCTCCCTGTTCTCTTCCTCCAAACATGTACAAACAAAGTTGCCATTCATGTTGCTCTATCTTTGTTCTAGCTGGACTTGGCGACCAGTGGGAGACTGGAGACAACGGAGTTTCTCTTTTTGAAGCGACAACAGGCTTGGGGAGTTTCTTTTCGATTCGCGATACAAAACTGTCCTCCACGATACTAGTGGACATCAAAACCGTTGGCGTGATACTGCCACCTGAGGGATAGCTGCGAACCATTTTCCTCTGCGAAGTTCTGTCTAAAGATCTTGCCCTCTGTTTACAAGGTGGTGGAGGCAGAATTATTTCGCTGTCACTATTCTGAGATTCGTTGGGGGACAAGGTCTTCAGCTCCAGATCTTTACCCTTAAGCAAAAGCTTTCGCGAAGCAACTGTATTCAAGCAGCCGGCGAATTCACGATGGCATTCAAAACTGTTGTCTTCTTCAGTGAAAGAGTGGTAACCAGAGCTATGAGACACAGAGTGTGGAAGCCCACGGTTCTCAATACTAGGTGTAAATGTCTGAGATGCGAAGTCGGAGATGGTATGGCTTGACTTGAACTGATTGTTACAATATTGTACTGTTTCTTTGCCATCTCCTAAATCGATAAGCAACCCTTCTTTCTGTTCAGTGCAGTTGGGATTTTTGTTTTCGTTGTTCTGAATACTTACAATCATATTTGGTTCATCGGCATTCTCACTATTTTCCTCAATAACATCTCGAACCGTAGACAGTAGACCATCGTAAGTCAACCTCCCAAGTCTGGTTGTGGGGGTTGTGACGATATCGGTGCTGTTCGTTCTAGCAGAACCATTGGTGGTTGGATATCGGTTTTGGAAAGTGCTCTCTGACCATGACGATCGAAGCAACGTATTTGGATTTTCCACCCACAAGGGAGGGGAGTCGGTGACATCAGTATTTTTCGATTTATGCTGAGGTGTAGATTCATTATCTGATTCCAGGACAGCATCGGAACTTTGGGATTTTTGGATTTTTAGGCGTGGACGATGCTGAAAATGTGGCGTTTTTTCTTCCACGAGCTTCTCCAGTTCATCCCGACGAACTTCGTTGGGTGCCTGGTTATGCAGGATGGAATAACTGCCACTGGATATGCTTCGTACTAAGCGACTGCTGTGGAATTTATCACGTAATGTTCTGGAACAAAACAAGAGGCTTTAATTTATACTTACATAAGCAAAATAACATATAAACGCTGGAAGGGAAAATTCCATTATTTAGATCCTTTATTGGTAATGTAAAATCAATTCGACTCCGACAAGCTTCAGATCAGTTTTGAAAGAAGGTAGCAAATAAAAAAACAGTCAATAAATTTAGGGGGCAAGATTATCCTAAGGGGTTGGTTCCTTTCCCATAATCCCTTAAAACGGCAAGAAGGCGGTTCCTATTTATAAAAATATAAAGCTTCTATTCAGACATGCGTTGTTGTCATTTATTCAGAAATCGCATTTTAGAAGAAGGTTATTGCATGCGTAGAAAATATTTTATGGATAAAAATAAATCCTTCGCATTAGCATTATAATCAATGATACCGTCTCTTCTAAGTATATTTAAGGACTTGCCGCGACTGGAAAGAAGATATTGCCGCATTGAAAAGTGTCAGTCGATTCTCTATGGCCGAATGGTCATAGCACTGGTCTTCGAATCCCGCTAGAGATAACGCGATTTACAGTCTGTGTAAATATTTAATTCCTTGATTTTATGTTTTCCTTTATTTCATGTTCCAGACGATTCTGGATCTTCAGTTAGTTTACCAGATAAGTGTTCTGGAACTTTCCCTGCTAGTATAAAAGCAGAACATCTGTCAGTCGCTGTGTTCTGAGTTGAGTTAATAAATTGGTTTAGCTCTACTTCTTGTGTGTGTCATTGAGTTCCACACTAGACTACCTACGTGACATTCTTTGGTGGAAGCGCAGGGTACGATTCCAGCCAGCGTAGAAACGGATTTACGAAGAAGCAATCGCCTTAAAGGCCTTGAACCTGAATTTGGACTTTATAATCCACCACCCAGAAAGACAAGGAAAATGCCCATGGAACATAAACTAAACCGGTCATCCTGACACCAGCACAGTCACAATACAGGAATCCATCTGTATTTAAAGGAGACGTGGGACAGGACCCAAACAAATGGCTGAAGGAATATAACAGAGTATCAAAATTCAACAGATGGGATGACAGGACTTGTCTCGCAAATATGTTCTTTTTCCTGGACGGCACAGCGAAGCAATGGTTCGAAAATAATGAAGATAAATTGACTTCCTGGGATGTTTTCAAATCAAAGTTAAAAGAGGCTTTTGGGGAAACACAGCACTATGTAAAGAAGGCAGAAGATGAGCTAAAATATAGAGCTCAAAAATCTGGCAAAAGCACCCAGTCATACATCCAAAGCGTGTTGGGATTATGCCATCAAGTCAAATCTGATATGTCAGAAGAAGAGCAAGTGTCTCATTTGATGAAAAGAGTCGCCGAAGTTGTTTACCAGGCACTACTGACGAAAGAGATAACCACTACAGAGGACTTTATTAAATGGTGTAGAAAAATCGAAGAGATGCAGCAAAAGAGGATACGGGGAAGGAAATTTGAAAGGCTCCCAAATGCCGCACCAATGGCTGCAATCGACCAACAACTGGATCTGGTATCACTAGTACTTCAAATAGTGCGAGAAGAGGTCCAGTGCCTCATATCTCCGGTAGTCGATCCCGAACTCCAAGACCAAGGCATCGAAGCCATTATTCGAGAAGAAGTGGAAAATGCTTTGGCTCCTTTGTGAAACACACCACCAGAATGGACAAAGGTCAAACTAAGACGCCAACCTTCCTATGCCGCCGTTGCCAGACGATCTACGCCATAGAACAGCAACCACATAGGAAGACAGATGTCTGGCGCACCCCTGATAGAAGACCCGTCTGTTTCCATTGTGACCGCCCTGGCCATGTAGTTCGATACTGCCGAGATCACAAAGCTATTTTTGAGGCATATCGGGCTAATAGGAGAGATTTCGGCCGTCCGCCGTCGAATGAGGGACACTATGCCGACGAATACAGCCGACCAGCAGTCCAAAATTTATTGCCCAACCCATCACGAGGACGATCGCCGACACGCCGCTATAGATCTTCATCGCCATGTAGAAGATCCAGTCAATCTCCTAGCTGGAGAAATGAGGAAAACAAAGCGGTGCGGTCTTCCTTCGAGGTGAGGCCACTAGTGACAAAAATCCTCCGATTGCCGCAAAGATGTCCGGAAACAACATTGAAGTAATCGTCGACAATGAGCCAGTACCTGCCCTTATGGACTCTGGAGCCTCATTTTCTGTTATCTTGAAGAAGTATCGTCACCTACTGAAGAAAGTTATGTTTCCAACAACTAACAATGTTCTTTTAATAGTCGCCGATGGAAATTACGTGAGAACAGTGGGAAAATGTACGCTTCGTCTCGAAATCAATGGTCGACCTCAAGCTTTTGAATTTATTGTTTTGCCGCAATGCAGTCATGATATCATCCTTGGTTGTGACTTTTTGGGCGCTTCTCAAGCTGTTATAGATTGTGGCCGTTCGGAGCTCTTGTTTCAAGACGTCATTCGAGAATCCCAAACTCCAGATTCCAGCCGTTTATTTACGTTGAAAGACTATATAGTACCTGCTCGTTCTATCAGAAAGATCACCGTCTTAGGCCGTAAGAACCTTCGAGCTATCGACGTAATAATAAAAGGAAATGGGATGCTCCTCTTGAACAAGGAAGTTGCTATTCCTTCTACTATAGTTATGTTCCTTAATGGTAAAGCCGAACTATGGGTTGCCAACGGACAAGGGGAACCTCAGATCATCCCTAATGGCATGTGCATCGGATACCCTTACGCAAAGACTGCGTAAATACCATAGACAAAGGATCGCCTTATTCCACGACCACTTCAAAGGCAAAGTTGGGTGTCATCAACTATACCAGGATGATAGCTCCGAATTTGAGGATGGACCAAAAAGATAAAATGTTTCATCTACTCCAGAGGTTTCCAGAAATTTTCGATCAAGAAAAGATGTTCAAGAAAGGAAGTCAACTCAATGTTAAACACCGAATAAACACAGAAGATTCTGGACCTTTCTTTAGTTTACCAGATAAGTGTTCTGGACTTTTCTTACTGTCTCCAGAAAAGTATTCTGGAACTTTCCCTGCGAGTATAAAAGCAGAACATCTGTCGGTCACTGTGTTCTGAGTTCAGAGTTTAGTTAATAAACTGATTTAGCTCTACTTCTTGTGTGTGTCATTGAGTTCCATACTAAAGTACCTACGTGACAATATCACTGCCTGTTATTGTTGGGTGATTTGAAATATTTCGAATGTTCTTTTTTCCTTCTTTTTTTTTCTTTCTCCACGAGCATGAAATCACATTGAATTTCATGCGAATACTAAGATTTCAACTCCATTGCACTATTGAAAATTTAAATTTTGCGTTCATACTTGCCTACATCTTGAAAATAGAATGCGACAAATATTAGTAATGTTGATTTTGATCAAGACTTTACAATCGTTTTTCAAATTTCAATTATATTTAATTGTTATTAGTCCATAAGATATAATATTTCTATTCTTTATTAAAGGGAGTTTCTTTTCAATATGAATATGAATATCAATCAAGATTATTTAAGTACTAGAACTTTCGTCCTCCCTGCTGCCTAGAACAACAAAAATAACAAATATTTATTTTAACAATAAAAATATTTAAAAAGAATAATTCATTATATTACATTTTTTAGCTTAAAATATCTATGAAAAAAAAAAAGGATTTTTATTACGAATTCAGTTTTAGCGTTTTACAAAGAAAGGAGTACGAAAATTTTTGAAATGCACTACGAAATTTAGACTTGTATAAACTTCTTCGAAAGGATTAAAAAAGTATTCTAAAAAATCAAACCACCGTCCAAATACTTCGTCAAGCGTATCTGTTTTGAATCTCAAATTTGCATGAGCAAATGTTTTAATGACAGTAACATCTATTAATTGTACAGTTGCTGTAACAAGTGCTTAAAATTAAATAAAGTTTAAAATTATTCCTGAAGAGATACATTTGGAGTTCAATTACATGTATGGCTTCTAAAATTAATTTAACCCTTTCTAGGGCTGTGGGAAGTATGCTTCCCACCAAATTTATCGATCTTCGTATGAAATTTTGTAGGTTGGCATAAGTTCTGACAAATTTTTTTAGAAAGACAGAAATTTAGATGCTTTAGTTCTTTATCTCAATCAAAATGATGTGTATTGATTTGTTCTTAATTATAAATTAACCAAATTAATTAATTAATCAAATTAAATTTATCTAATAAGCTAAATGAATCCCTTTTCTTATTCTAATTTGAAGCTTAAAAATATTTTAACATAATATGACTAGAAAAAAATGGACCTTTAAAGGGTTAAGTTAGAATCAATTTTTTAAAACTTTTATATCATTATTTTGTGAATATATTTCGTATGTTTAAAATTAGTACAACATTAAAAAAAAATGTTCTTCTCGTGCAAGCATTCAATTTTTTTTCGTGTAACTTTCCCTTTTCACCTTTTCCAAGCCTTCAGATGGAATTCTTTGAACATGAAGGACAGAAAAACTAAATGTTCACATTTCCATCAGATTCTCCTCTTGTACTGGTTTTCGAATGGTAGAATTAACACAATTGCAACGACGATAAAAGCATCGAGTGAACATCTGTTAAGTATCGAAAATGAAAAATAGTTGTGCATCACTCTACTGCGATCTATCGTGGGCCATGATTCACCGTCCTGATGTTAAATAGATTTTTTTTTTCGAAAACTAATACCGTAAAATTATTTTTTCCCCCCGATAAATCGAAAGTCAGCACAGCTCATACTTGAGCACCGCATCTCTCTCTTCTCGTCATCCATTTCTCTTCTCGTATGTTACAATAAAGAGCCTTATTTTATTTTTGCTTTTAATCATGCGGTACCAGACGATGAGAAGTGGATTTTACATAACAATGCTCAACGCAAGAGAGCATGAAAGAAACAGAAAGAGGTGTCGCAAAGCCTTTTCTGCACTCGTTAAAACTGTTGTAAATTTGGTGAGGCACGATCGAGTTTATTCATTTTCAGCAACTCCAACGTTCGATTCGATGCAATTGTTGCAGAAAAAGTCTGCTTCTAACAAATGGAAAAAGTGTAATCTTCTTCCGCGACATCCACATGTTGCATAATCACTTGTTTCGGACTTTCTAGAATAGTTTTAGCGGCAAAAATTTGTGCCTCATAATATTTTTCCAAAGAAAGTCAATACCATTCTTTTAAAAAATGAAACGGACAAACTTGTCGATCGATGAAAATCTGTCATGCAGAATAACGAAGTTTATAAAGATATATTATCTAAATTTCGTTTTAAGACTATCAATGCAATCATCTGATATAATATAATAAATATTCCAATTTATTTTTCAAATAATTAACTATATTTTAATTTACTTAATAATAATTTTAATAATTCGACAATGTTAATACATTTTGCACTCCCAATATTACCTAATATTCCTAAAAATTCATGTATTTTTTTTAAAAAAATATTTATTTGGCAACTAGGCTTCTAACATATTGTAATCAATCTGCCCGCGACTTTAGACAGTCGTTGTCCCGAACTTCTTACTTTTTCTCGTTCTCTACTTTTCTGTTTCAGTTTAGCTTTCAAGTATATCCGATGAAGCATATCTGGTTTAACACATATTTTTGTCTTTTTTTGCCCTCACGTCAAAAGAAGCCATGCCGAAAAATTTTCAATATACAACTCAGACGTAAAAAAGTATATTTCAGTAATATTTTCAAGAGAAGTACTTCTTAAAGCATTGCTTGTTTCTGAATGAATTAATAATTTCTGAATTAATAATTAATTCTTGGGATTAAAGTCGTAGCCTAAAATACACACCTGAGGTTGACCTGGGCTGCGCTCTGGTTGTACCCGACGTTGTATTCCTCGTCCTCGTCTTCGTCTGAGCTAGTGTTTTTGCTGCAAAACCTGGATACTGGATGGACTCGAAACTTGAAGTATCGCTTTGTTTCCGGTTCCACAGAGGGGGTCTGGCCGAAGCACATTGAGATGGACTTGGGCGGATTTGCTCGATTTGGCACTTTTTCGCTCATGGAGTCACCACCCCATGCCTGCAACTTGGTCTCGGCGTTGTACAAAACCGGATTCGGGACAGCCACGTGCCGGCACCGGGGAGGAGGGATGATCCCCTCGGCGTTGATTCGCTCCCAAGTCTCCGTCACTAGAGATGCAAACGAGAGCTGCATTTAGAGTACAGTAGGCGATAAAAAGGCGAACGCAGGAAAACTGAGTCATAGTTAGAGAAAACGACAGTTTTCAAATACGAAAAAAAACAGGGCCGTAAAGATTTTAATAATAAGCAGTTTTATAGTAAATATTAGCAGTAACCGTACAGTGCTGCCCGTAATATGATACATTTTAGCAAAAAAAAAAAAAAAAAAAAAAAAAAAAAAAACACGACAGAGCTTACCAACACTAATCATTGCACTTCTATCAATTAAAAAAAAAGTCCAGACGCGTCATAGCCATTTACTCTGAATTATCTAAAATATCTCTACTTCACTTTATAATTTTTAGGAGAAAAAAATATTAATTTAGTTCCCACACAGCTACTAAGCCGATTCAGAAATCCATTCTTTCATATCAATGCTCACAACGGTTACTAATGTCCTACCGTCTTTCTCATGTGAAATATGCATGATATAAAATATTGTTTTTTTAAAAAAATTCTAATGTAACATTGTAAATTGGCTACAACTAAGTTAGTTCCTTTTTGCACACACCTTTTATTGAAGTTAAATTTCTGCAATCCCCCCCCCCCCATTATTTGAAGGCAAGTACAAATCTTTCAGAAATGTAGATTACCTTCGGAACTTCAAGCGTTCGAATCTCCATCTAGTTTTAGCCAAACGCGAAGACAAGTTCAATTTCAGCTATCAAGCAAACAAATCTAAAGTCAACATTATTGCATTCGAAAGCCCCAACAAGTATGCATCACATCCGCCTCCACCAACTGACGGTTCAGAAAAACAAACGACTGAAGCTTGCGGACCCAGATGATTCACTGTCGAACTTGCCAATTGAGATTTTAATCGGTGCAGATTTCTACTGGAATGTCGTGAATTCTGAACCTCCAGTCAAGCTTCGGATTCTCTGATCTTGATCCCATCAATTTTTGTTTGTGTACTTAGTGAACCTCGATCATACGCAACAGTTTCCTTCATTCCTATAGTACATAATATTAATGTGGATACTTCAACTCAAACATTGGACGATGTGGTACGCGAATTCTGGAACTTAGAAAGCATTGGCATACAACCAATTGAAGAGAAAAAAAAGCACCTTGACTCTGTAACTAACTAACAAACTATAAGCACTATAACTGACAAACTTTCATCAATCTTTTGAAATCGTCCACGGTAGACGAGTAGTAAAATTACCATGGAAACTGTAAGTTCAACTTTCATCAAACAATTATGAAGTCGCAATTCGACGTTTTAATTCTTTAACAAGAAAACTACACGCAGACACAGTTTTTAAACAAGAATATTCTGAGCACATGCAAGATTACATTGATAAAAAACAAGTTGAAATCTTATCACATGAAGCACACAATAAAGAACGTTTATTTTACTTAACCCATCATGCAGTAAAGAAAATTGCAAATGAAGAAACCAAGTGTCGTATAGTTTTCGACGCATCTTCCCATTCGCCAGGTCATCCATCTTTAAACGACGCTCTTGAAATTGGACCAAATCTACTTCCCGATATCATGGCTACGTTATTGAGATTTCAAAAAAATAGCAATTACTTGTGACGGAAGCCAAGCATTTCTACAACTGATACTACCAGACGAAGACAGAGACGTAACACGATTTCTTTGGTACAAGACAACGTATACTCCTGATGGAAAACTCTGCATAGAAGATGAAATTGTAATTTACCGATTCACGCGTCTTCCCTTCGGACTCACTTCAAGTCCATTTTTATTATCAGCTTCTCTTTGTGACTTGGCTACAATGTACGAGAAAATGCATCCTACTGCAATAAACACATTAAGAATAACATCTATATGGATGATTATCTTAATGGGAACATCTACAGATACCGAAGCTACAATTCTATACCAAGAAATGCAGCAACTTACATCACATATTAGCCTACCATTAGCTAAATGGACTACAAATTCAAAGATTTTCCAAGAGATGTGGAAAGAAGAAAAATTTCAATCTCATTTGTAGTCGAAATAAATTGGCTCCAGTCAAAAAGATCACTCTTCCGCGACTTGAATTGTTAGCCGCACTACTAGGAGTTCGCTTACTTCAATACTTTTGCAGAGAAACGAACATGAATTATTACACAGCCATACTAGTGATTCTAGGAGTGATTCTACTGTAGCTCTAAGTTGGATAAAGGGAGATCCCAAACGTTGGAAAACATTCGTTTGCAACAGAACAAGGGAAATTCTTCAATACACAACTCCAGCACAATGGCGCCACTGCTCAGATACAGATAATCATGTGGATCATCTAACCCGTGGTACTTTCCCATCACAACTATCGCTTTGGAGTATTGGTGGCACGGCCCGAAATGGCTGACACAGAATACGGAAATTTGGCATACCAACGATTTGTCATCACATACACAGCCGTTAGCGGAAGTGGAATTACGAAAAACGGAGTTTCAATTTTTCTACATTGCAACTTGGAACCCATTGTAGATATATTTCGTTATAGTTCTTACACAAAACGTCTTCGTGTGGTTGCCTGGATTCTACGTTTTGTACGAAACTGCAAGTCTCAGCCACATACTATTCATGAATTGAATTGTAACGAAATAGAAAAAGCCAAGGAATATTGCATCCAAACTGCACAGTATCAATGCTTCCCGGCTGAAATAGATGCCTTAACAAAAAGCCTCTTGGACGCCTATTGTCAACAAAATCAAAAATTTCCTGTTTCAATCCTTTTTCCAAAGATGACTACTTGCGCCTTGGAGGGAGACTTCAATTTTCTGACATTCCTTCTGATACTCAACACTCTTTATTATTTGATGGAAACCACCCCTTTGTCCATCTTTTGATCCAGCATATCCACATACGTCTCCATCATTTAGATAAACATACAGTCCTCTCCGAGTTACGCTCTACCTTTTGGATACTAAAAGTACGTCAAGCTATAAAACAGGTTCTTCACAAATGTCTACCTTGCAAGCTGTCCAAAGAGAAAAGTGGAAAACAAATTGAAGCTCCTCTACCTTCTGAAAGAGTTGTGCCGTCTGCTCCATTTACTACCACAGGTATTGATTTTGATGAACCTGTGAATATCCACTGTTTGAAATCAAGAAACACAGCCTACATAGCACTATTTACTTGCGCAAAACACGTGCATTACACATTGAACTCGTGTCAGATCTTACCACTGACAAATTTCTTCTAGCTCTTCAACGATTTGTTGGCAGCAGAAGACTGCCACACACAATCTATACTGACAATGCTATTACTTTTCATGCAACAAATAAGGAACTGGTCCTGTTATGGCAAGCTTTATCATCAGCTAAGATTCAATAATATTATGCCCAAAATGGTATAACTTGGAAATTAATTGCCCCACGAGCAGCTTGATGGGGAGGCTGATGGGAACACTTGATAGGAATTATCAAACAATGTCTGCGAAAGGTACTCGAACGAGCCCTTTTAGATGAAGAAAGTCTGACAACTGTCCTTGTTGGAATAGAAGTCACTCTCAACAGCCGACCATTAGTCTACGAACAGGGAAAAGACGACAGCTCCGCAGCCTTAACACCAGCTCATTTCTTGACAGGACGAAAACCAACGGGTATTACATCCAGCCCAGATAATGACACAAGGCTACAAGACACAAGAGAATCTACAAGCTGCAGCAGGACTTACTTAACTGTTTTTGGAAAAAATGGTGAAATGAATATTTACTTCAACTGCAATCTTTTCATCAAGTTCGTAACCAGGACAATCTCGTTAACGTCCGAGTTGGCGATATCGTGCTCCTGCAAGAAAATGTCCGACCACGGCACATGTGGAAGAAGGTCAGAGTGATGGATCTACACCAGGGACGTGATGGGAAGATAAGATCCTGCAAATTGAGGGTTGATGGTCGAAAGGTAACCCGCCTGGTATCTCTGGTCATCCCCCTCTTTATTTTCTAAAACGTTAACTCATTTCGATATTTAAGCAAATTGAAATTTATTGTTTTAAAATGTCTTTCTTCTTCCCTTCATTTAAATATTAAAAGCAAAAAATTTATGATATGATACTGACAAAAATAGTGGTAAACTAAAATATTTATGAGTAATTCGTGAATCATTAAAATGATTCGTTTTTATAAGTGCATGAAAGTAAGATATATATTGGATTCAAAAAATGTGCTCAAAATATGTGGAGTACTTTATATTTTCTTAGTAAAAATTCAGATCAATAAAAATATTCTTTTTTAAGAATAACTAAAAATCCAAATTTTATTTAGATTAGGAAGTTATAAATACTTAACGAAGTTTGGTTTCGGTAATAACTGAGGAATGTGGGTATTGCCATTGGAAAGTTTGTTTTTATTTCATTAGATATCCGGATGCTGACGCCTTAGGAACATTTTAATTCAAAAATGTTTGGAATACGCTCATTCCTTTCGAATGATACCTTTCTTCTGACTGTATGATCAGCGGAATGAAACTGGATGGATCTCCCCCCCCCCCGCTCTCTCCCTTGATTGTACTGGTGTTTGTTGTCGAGATTTTTTTCAAATTGCCACGGAAGGATCCCGAAGCTACACAATTGATTAATATAACACACGCGAGCTGAAGCAGAGAAGGAGTCATACAACGTGTTACAGCATTCAATCGGCCTTTGATGTTAGCGTTATCATTGCACTGCAGCATTTGAACATTTTTTTACTATTAAGCATGCCGCATGGTGCAACTCACAGATAGTCTATAAATATCATCAGATTAAAAATACTGAGTATATCAATCATTGGAATAGTTTGTTGCATATAGAAACACTGATTTTAAAAATAAATAGATAAATTTAGTAAGTAAAGTTAATTTGAAAATTTCATACTCACCAAAATGGAACCTCCACAATTCATTGGTGGCCATGCCAGATTTTTCTCCGCCAAACACATACATAAAGGCCATCCCCTTGACTGCAGAGTGGCTGTGCAGTTCGCCGGGTCCGCGCTGCGTTTTGATTCTGGACCATCTGTGAGCACCTGGGAGATGAAGAAGGAGTGAGTGGAAATAACATCACATATCCATGCTATATTTTAGTTAAAAACCTTTTAAAGCAACATTTTTGTTTTACTAAAACATAACATTCAAAAATATTTTTACATGTTAACGTTAATAAAATTTACATGTTACATGTTAATAAAAATAAAGGATTGTTTAAAATCTCAAGTCACTTCGTTGTACTTTAAGACCAGAAATTTAAACACTTGTGGGTTTGCCTTATCGGTGAATTTGGAAAGACCCTTCTCAGCATTTAGGTGTTCGCACATCATTACCTCAAACCCATTTGACAGCAAGCGGCTCTGATTTGACTGAATAAATTTAAAGTTTCTTTTATCGATTATCGAATTACTTTTCTAAATAAATAAATTATAATACTGTACTAAAACCAATCGTAATATTTCACTAAATAGCACGGCCGAGAAACCGAACCAAGTTTTATACCTCGCATTCGCAGTTGAATTCATGCACTTATCAATTCCCCTGGGAAGACCACAAGTGCGTAGATGAGGCTGCTGGGAATGATTTGCGGTCTCAGTTCTGATAACGGCCGTGCCTCAGAACTCCGCCACTCGCCTATCATTGTGACCCCGATGAATGGCGCACTTGCAGTTTTACATATTCGGTTTCTGTGGCAACTGTCATTTCGCGTCTTTTTTTTTTTTTTTTCACTTTGTTAAAGCAAATTTTGAGAACTTTACTATAGGGAATGCCACGGAATGTTCTAAAAAAATTTCTAAAATGGCAAAATGATCCAGAATTTCCAGTCGAAGAATACACTGTCAAGTAATAGAATGCTTGAAAAAAGGAAGCTTTATAGATTTCCAATAGTAATAAGCGCTTGAGTACATTACAGAACATTTCGAAATGTTCCGAACTTTTTAAAAGATCTAGAATATATGAGAATGAAAAGAATGTTCTTAAATGATTTTTAATTTACATAATGCTGCTTAATATAAAAATATTCAAGAATGTCTTGGAATGGGATACTGCAGAATGTTCAATAAACTTGTAGGAGGTCCTATACATTTCTCAGGTGTCCCAAAATGTGCATTTCAAACGTGTTTTCTTTCATCCTTTCTGCAAATATAAACTTGGACACCACAATGCTTTTGTTAAATCAATAATTGTACCGATTAAAATCGGTCCTGTGGAACAAATACGCTTGCAATGACATTTGATCACTTTCAGATTTTGAAATAAAAGCTGCTCTTACCGAAATCCCACTTCCAGAAGTCTCCCCTCGGCTGCAGGTCCGTGAGGCCCCCGTAGATCCACATGGCGTCGTCATGGACGATGCACGAGTGGTTGTGGCGAGGAGGGGGTTGCTCGAAATAACTCGGGGTCAGAAGCAAGCTCCACCGCTCCGTAGCTGGTGTTGAAAGATACAGACGTCACAAATGTGATTAAAATGTTTTATTTCAATAACAATAATAAAACAGATTTAAATGTTTTCTTTTTTACAGAAATCGTTTTTTTATAAAATTCATAATCGAGTTTGTTTCCAGCTGCTTAGTTGTGCGTCTCAAAAGCCCAAACTTGAACACACACTTTCGTTTAACTTGACAAATTTCGCAGTTGATTTTTTTTTTTTGGCACCTATTTGGTATCCTGAAATTTAATACAATTGTGTGTTTTCAGTGACAGTACAACCTCTATCTATATCTATACTTATAATACAGTAATGTCTGTCTGCTCTACATGGCAGACCGTACAACCAACAGGTATCAAATTTGGTCCATTTATAACCTTGGAGGTCGGGAATGTGCACCTCGGAGCGATCTTTTGGAATTTTTAGTTAAAATTTTTATTAATTAAAAATTAAGTGACATTTCGGCGTTTTTTCGCAATAACTTTCGAAAATATAATCGAAAAAATATGCTTTTTACATCAAGTCAAAGTTCTAAAAATTATGTTTTTAACCAAAAAATTATATTACCAATGTTTTAATCTATAAATACGGGTCCTTTTTTAGTGACTTTTTAAAAAAAACACATTTTTACCATATTTTTCAGCAATTTAGTTCACACAAAATAAAAACAAAATTTAATCTGCGCGAGTACATTCATGGGAAAAAATTAACTTTTATCAAAGAGTTGCCATCACATTGACAAAAGCTTAAATTAAAAAATAGGTTAATCTTTACCGCAAACCTAGAAAAGTGTAATTTTCAGCACGCGTCTGTTTGAAATGAAATAAATAAGAAATATAATATTTTCTTAAAAAATACTATATGCAAGACAATGTTTTCTATGATCATGTTACAATATCAGCATTATTAATTCAATAAACCAACTTTATTTAAAGCAACCATGGTTTAACATATATCCTTTAAATCCAGGGCTCAACGGCTAATTTGTAAATCTTTAATAATAGAAATACACGTGTTAAAATGGTCTATATAAATAATTATATTTTACATATCTCATAAAATAATTATATTTTACATATCTCATAATTTACTGAAGTATATTTATAAAGCGAAACAAAATGAAATATTGTTACTCACGTCATTTAAATCCGTTTTAAAGTAAAACTAAAAATTTGAATTTTATGATGAACACGAGTAAGTTTTGCTGAGTAATTCTTGAGATATTACATAAATTATGAAAATTATTCTGTATTGAACATAAAACTTAAATGCTGAACAACAGCATTTTCATTATTCATATTTTTAAAAAAATGCTTGGTTTCAGTAAATAAAGTTTTATTTTTATATTAATTGGAGTTTAATCATTTTTAATTAATTTAAAGTTGACATTTCACGGGAGCTGACAGAAAATAAGAGAGGTACATAGTACATTATGAAGGCCTTTATAATAGCATGAGTGACTTATATGACAATCAAAATTTGAAGCTCAAAAATATTTTGATGAAGAAGCTATTAAGAGACAAGTTACATAAAATATATAATTGAAAATTTTAACAAGTATTAATGCTGACGAATTGACTGGTCGCCAAAGGCGGCTAGTTAATAATGAGAAGAATGTGCGTATATGCATTTGACGTTCTACAGACCAAATCATTTGACATAAAGTTATCAAATTTGGCATATGTTTATCTTGAAGGCGAGGATTGTGCACCTCGTTAATATTTGGTTGGAATTTTAATTCATTAAAAATCAATTTCTGAAGTTATTGTTGTTTTTCCGCAATAACTTCAGAAAATATTATTGCCCAAAAATAAACTTAATACTTTCACAATTTCAAAAATGTCTTTATAATTATACCAATTTAATAATAGTGCGAATTTTCGCTGAATTTTGGCATTTTTTTTAAAAAATAGTTTGTTGCCTGACTTTCAATAAAAAGATTAAATTGCTGCCCCTGAAATTCAAACCCTTCTCATTGTTTTATCAAACTTGCCGTCTTTGACAACCAACTTGTTCGCTTATATTATTGACTTTCCAGGCTATTAAATATTAATGCAGAAATTATAATCTCTAAAAAATTTCTCTTCTTTACTGATAAGACTGAAAAAGTAAAATTGAACTGAATGTCAACGCAAATTATGATGCGGGTAACTTAAACAGAAGTTTTAAAAAATCCTTCTTTTCAAGAAACATTGTTTTAATCTTAATTTTAAAATCGGCAAGAGCAAGTGGTTGCATTTTTTCATCGACGAGTTTAAATTTCCTAATATTAAAAATTTCAGTTGTTACAAATTATGCATTTCGTTTCAAAAACTTTATTAAAAATAAAGAAAACATTGCACAGAAATGAAGTCAATATCATAGAAAGGCAATTTTTTGAGTTCTAAAATAATGTAAAAACCATTTTTGTGGCTTAAGGTAATCAAATCCCATAAGTAAATCATAGCGATTGCCTATATGGAAAAAGTTAAGCTTATTTTCGAGCTCGATTAATGGCTAGTTTTTCCCACTTTTGCATCTCAATCCTCTTATTAATACAAGCCACGTTCGGCAACCATATTCATGGTATTAATATAGTTATAACAATCAACTTCGATGAAACACATCTTATTAAAACAAAAAAGTATTATTTTAAATTACATTTGAAAATATTCTGAGAGCATTCTGTTGCTTAGTTATATTTCGTAATGGCAAAATTAACTGTCGATGTATATTGGTCCACTGATTATAAGATAACAATTATTATTATGTTTTTTAAATAATAAAAATTTTATACAAAATAGCATATATTATTTACAAAATATTTAGAAAATGGAGACGATATGCGTGTGGAAGGAGAGAAGGTGGCAGACAGCCTTTGACATCGTAACTAAGAGCCATGAGCCTTCAAATTGCGAAGTTGATATATTTGATATTTCATTTAATATCCCCCCCCCTAACTGTTTTTCGAAGGGGCGTCTTTTGAATGGTTGGTAGAGGCAAGATATACGGAAGTAAATCGATGCTGCAAACACCCCATCGGTCATGTGAAGAGGGATCGCACTTGGGATGACTCACCGTCGTCATGGTAACTAGATGCTCTCAGGCTTCCGATAGCAGGGATGATCGGACTCTTTCCCCAAGGCTGCATTTGAAGGCATCCGTCCCCGGACGAATCGCGAACGCCACATCCACTCTCTATTAGTTCTAAAGCTAAGCGCGAGTTCCCCAAAGTCTATACAATATGCGAGAGCAAATCAACAGAATGCAAGCTTCGTGACGAATTAACAGTTATTTAGTTCTGATGCATCATTTCAAACTCTCCTCTAGGGCAGAACATGGGTAATTATAAGCTGGAATTCATAATTCACAATTGCTGGCTTGGTAAATCCATAGTTACATGGATATTAAAAAAAAAAAATCATTTGTCAGAAATTCTTATAGCCAGTCTCAGCACTCTAGATTTCATTAATATCTGAGAGGAGAATAAAAATCAATGGAAAAATTGTTTCTAATTTCAAAATTTAAGAAACGTAAATTACCGCGTATATGCAGAAAAAAAAATCTTACAATAAATAGTGCTTAAATTAAAAAGAAATGGTTACTTCACCAAATTTAACCGAAAAACGTTTGTCTAAATAGAAATCAATGAACTATTTGAAAAATAAATGATTCCGTTTAAAAAAAAAAATCAACAATGTATTAAATTATCATTCAAACGAATGAATGTTCCGAGTGTAATGGAAAGAATTTCAATGAAAGAAAATTCTGGTTAAGTTTTGTTACGGAACAAGACGGTGCTGAATTTTAATCAGCTATGAAGTGAAGCGTGTTGGAACATTCCGAATCTCGACTAGTGAGAAATATCCTGTATTTAAGCATTTAAATTCGATACGCAGCCATCATTTATCCCGCCGGTAATCTGTACATCAGCAGATGGTGTTATCGATAGACCTTCGGCTCTCAAAATAATTTTTTTTTCATCCCACAAATGTTACTTATAATGTTTCACATATATTTGTCGATATTTAGCCACCACCCTACAACAACAACAACTAATAACGAGCTATCAATTGTTTCAGTATATGATCGTAGTCCAAAGCAGCCATTTAAGGACATTACGGTCATTTATAGATGCATAAAATAATTGCCCCCGGGTTTTTTTTCGAGTCATAAAAAGATATTTGTGAGTCTTCGAAATGAAAGAAAGCTTTATTAAATCTATTTTAAATTAGATTCGTCCGTATGTTAGAAAATAAAAGGATTCCGTAAAAGAATAAATCTGGCTATTTTGAGACTATTATACATAAAATGAACTGATGATTTAATATCCTCATAAGAACTGGACCACTAAACACAAAGGTCCTTCTATATGGACGGAGAAAAGTGAAAAAGCGATTTCTCGTCGGCCATGGGTAGGGAAATAAAATTCAGCGAAGAGCTTTTCAGTTTCCTTAAATGGTCTTAGAAAAAGGGAACCAGCAAAATAACTTTGTCCTGTGTTTTGATGTAATAGTCGTCTTTGGAGACCAGCTTGTCCGCCTAACGATTGATTTTTTTGATCAATTAAATATTATAAAGTATACTTTTTTTTAAAAAAAATCATCTTTTTAATTGTCAAGACCGAAAAACACGAATTTAACTGAATAAGTTCAAAGAAATTGAAACGCATGCAAATTAAAAAGAAGAAGAAGAAAATGTACATTTACAAAGGAAGTGAACATCTTACTTCAAAATGAATGTCCAATGAAAGCATTTTTAAAGACTGTATTTTAATATTGGCAAAAGAACACGATTCAATATTTTGATGAATGAAATTATTACAAATTCTGTATCACATTAAAAAAATTATTAAAAATATAAAGAAAATATTGCACAGAAAGAAAATTCATGTCATTAAAAAAAAGTTTTTTTTTTTTTTTTTTTTTTAAGTTTTTAAGATTATACAAAAATTGCTTTTGTGTGATAATAGCTTAATAGCTTTGGAAGATACGAACATAGCGATTTGCTTACGTTTGATAGTTGCCATTCGGCAATATGTAGCAAGAGCGATTTCTAGGACACGTACATTAACGTTTTATATACATGTCGATTTTAAACGTTTTCATAACAATTTTTCGTTCCATTATGCTGGTGTTTAGAAAAGATTTACAATGACGCTTCCGAACTTTATTCTTGAAACATGTCGACCTTTTTTTTCCTATGACCTGCTAATTAGCCCTCATCTGTAACATAATAATGAATGCTTACAGGTAACGCAATGAACAGAAGTGCATCATCTTGTGACGAGAAGATAATTTCTGAATGACAGAATGTCGAAATTCCGGAACACTTGAGAATTAGTAACAGAACGTGGCAATGCCCCTGAGGCTGCGTTTTCCTCGAAAGTACTAAGGGCCCATGGCGAAAGATGATTGGTAGTCACACCATGTTTGGAGCATGCCAAGGGATATATATGTCAATGAATGTGGGTGGTCGTGGAAGAGAACATACGGCATTACGTGTGTGTCATTTAAGGGCCAAGGTTATTTCACCATCTACCGTCGTTTAAGAAATGAATATCAAAGCAAATACTTTCGGGCCTCATTATCACTATAAAGCAATGGCTAAGAGCGGTACCTATTTAAACGGCTAAAACTTTAGGACAGTTTTCGTAACTCTCGAATTCAATTTCCCTTATATCGCACATGACAAGCAACTGCTACTAGCCTGGATCTGATGCATGAGGGAATCCTCATTTGGAGAAAAAAATGTTTCACTGCTATTTACAAAGAATCCGAATAGATATAAGATTTTGGGCATGCGAAGAAATATATAAATTCAATGTCCTGAGCGCCAACGGTCGAATCTTTTTGTTTTTGAGAAAGAAAAATCAGAAACCCGCATACTCATTAAAGCATGTGTACGAAATTTGGGTGAAACAGCGAAGTGATTTTTTCCCACGGAATTTTCCTCCCGTTTCATTTGGATTACTCTGCGTACTGATAACCTCCGGCTTTCTTTCAACACGACGGGAAAAACAAATCATTCTTTGAAATCATTAAAAATATACATATATTCTGTAGTGTAGGTAAGAGTTCAATACCGAACAATTCTGTTTCCTGTACTCATAGAGTAAAAAAGTTTTGCTTCAATTAAAGTTCCAGTTTTAGAGGATATGACAGAGAAGCACAGTGTAATGAAAAGAGTAGTGTAAACATAGAGTGGCATGAGTTATAAGATTTCCATATTTGAAACTTAAAAATATTTTGCCAAATAAGAGACCATCTTTGACTAAATACTTTAGCGAGCATTCATTAGTGCAAAACAGCTCGAAGTTGTTCAAAAAGCGATTGCATCGGCAATTATTTACAGATATACGGCGATAAAACATGCCGGCACGTTTAGGACATTCCCCCCCCCTCTTCCTTTTTATACCAAATTTCTGAGGAGCGGCCAAACTGCGAATTAGATTTCGTTTTTCAGACTCTTTCAGCCTATAAGTATCACGTGCGTAATTCTCGAACAACGAATATGGCGAGGTGAGAGCAAAGCTTAGAGGTTCGCTTATTGGACGGGTACAACTATGTCAATTTGTTCTTCAATTCAATTACTGAAGAAAAACACGTGACCTTGCAAGCAATCAACGACGTGTTTCTTTTAAAATGCAATCTTTTGTTCGAGGAGTGTCACGCAAAAACAGTATAAAAAAAAATACCGTAATGTATTGTGTAGGTGTTTTTTTTTTTTCCCCACCATCCATTAGGGAAAAATTTTATACAATTTGCATTCAAAGGAACTTACACCAAAGTGAAATCGCAGATAAAAAAACAGGAAACTGATTTAACATAATAGAATAATACTGTTTCCGCCTTTATTTGTTTCCAGATATATTATTTTTAAAAACAATTTATTTGTAATTAAAGTAACAATAAGACATACAAAAATGTTTTTAGTACAATCGCTTCACTCATCATTGTAAATCCAATAACTGAAACATCGAAAATTATTGAAATTTAACAACAATTTTATGCAGAAAAAAAAAAATTGGCATACCTGAAAAACTCTTTTTTTAAAAGTTTGCAAAAATGATTTTTGATCGATAGTATGTTTCTGAGGTTAAACGGAAAACATTAATATTTTGATTCATTTCAAACTGAATATCTAATTAATACTTTGAAAAGCCTCTTCTTAGAGAGCACATCCAATCATTTTATTGTTTTCAGACATTTTGAAACCATTTGACGTCTTTTTCCCGAATAAAGGTCGAAGTGATCAGTCGTCCACAATCCCTTAACTATTTGGCGCCAGATCAAAATGAAAGATGATGCGTGAATTTTTTCTCCTTTTCCGCCAAAATAAAAGTTGCTCTTCTACGGGAAATCGAAAACCGATTGAACTGTGAAATAGAAATATGGATGAAATGTAAACGTGGCCCGTTCAAAATAAATAAAAGTAAAAAAAAAAAAAAAAAATGACGGACTCGATTTTCACTTTAAAGGAGAAAAATTTCGATAGCACTGGCAATTTTTCTATTAAGGCAGAAATATTTTTTTTGGGGGGGGGAAGGGGAGAATATTTACGTTATACATCTGTGGCACTACTCGTCTATGAGTCACGTCATTTTTGAATTTCTTACTCCAGTTAGTTAAAACGCAGTGAATCGTTTTTTTTTTTTTTTTTTTTTTTTTTTCTTGATAAATGAACATTTTGGTTGAAACCGATGGAAAAGCAGCTGTCATGTTTCTCCTTCGCCTGTTTACAGAATGTAATAAAGAAAGCAGGCGCCGATATCGAAACTCGTTCCGAGTTTAAGCGCTTTTGCCAGTTGAAGTTTTCTCTTTTATACACTTTCGTAACGAGCTGACATTTTCGATGGACTTGATTCTTTAAATTAATGCAGGTAATAACTTTATGAAACTAAACATAACAAACAAAACAAAAAGTCATAAATTTGTAGTTAGCTGCCCCGGAGTAAGTGGTGAGTAGCCCACTAAAATAAAAATAAAAAATGATAATGAGATTCTTTTTATTATTTCAGATGTCATTTAATTGCATTCAAATGTCAATTTTATGGTTAAAAAACAGAGAAATTGACATTTTATTGCAGTTGTAAGAGCGAAGAGCAAAACAAGGAAAGTCTATCCACTTCCTCCTATTGTCACTGTTTTCATCCGTTTCCAGATTTTCTCCTGAGAGACAAGAGAAAAATCTAAAAATAAAAACAAAATGCCATGAGCGCGATGTCCTACGAATCCAAGGATAGTTGGCCGTGCAAATAATTGATGTCGGGAATAAATAAAAACACTTTTGCTAATTTTTTTTGACAACATTAAGGGAAAAAAAAACATTAGAAAATAAGACTGGAAAATGTGATTTTTGCTTTCCTCGAGTGTGCTTTAAAGAAGACACATATTTCCCCACCTCGCGTTAAGGCTTCATCTTACATTCTATAGTCGTTGTTTTCAATTCTCCTCACTGGCGGTACATACTTGGCCCGCTTTAAAACTTTTTTTTTTCAATCCAATTTTTCCTTTCTTTTTCTATAGCGTCTTTGGATGAGTTGTGTAAATAGACAGTAAAGGATCTCGAGTAAGATTTTAAGGAAGAGATTTTCATTTTTTTAGTTCCAAAGAGAGAATAGTAGTAAAATCCACGTACAGCTATGCATACTTATAATTGCAATATATTGGGTCAAGGCCCATTAAACATCTTTAGACATTTCCGTAACTTGAGAAGCAGAAATTTGGTGGATATAGATACTCTTATATTCGTATCAGTTTTTGAAAAGGAGTCAGCATTATGCAACCACTTTATATTAAACAAAAGAATAAGATTAATTGATTCTAACAAGTCTTACTCTTCAGAGCGAGTTCGTCATCTTTATCGTAATTATAAAATGACACTCATCGGATTAACTTGACAAGAATCTTAAGTTGTAAGCAGAAACATTTCTTTTTTTCACGAACCATCTCTATTTTCCAGTACAACTGGTGATGCGGCCATTCAGGGAGTGTAGTGAGAAACTGCTGCAAAAATGAAGCACCTTTGTATAAGAATGCATACGTAAATTGCGTATTCTCTAAGCATAGTACTTTTTCATAAAGTATAGTTCTTATTAAAAAAGATTCCTGAAATTAATTTTAAATGCTAATTTTTTAAATTTTAATAATTATTTCTGTATTTTCACAACATTTATTGTAAAATTATGCCTTTTTGAATTTGACAAAAGCACAGAAATGACCATAAAAAAAAACATTGATACAAAATGAACTTTTATAAGATTAACAATAAAGATCTGTGAGCCGTTTCAACATTTCTTAAAATTAAAATAAAATTTGAGATAGTTACAACATTTCTGAAAATGTTGAAAGTGGTGTAGAAGCTCAGCATGACCACACATTTTGTTTTTTATTTTTAAATAAGCAACAGCAAATAAGATCCAATATGGCTGGGATGGAAAAAGTCAATTTCTGCCTGCGCTGACTCATTCTATTAAGCACTTTTATTTGCAATCTTGTAAAATACCAGGGATGCTTATTTAGGACAATGCCATGTTCCAAAAAAGCATCCCTGGCATGCGGTTGAAATGATCCGAAAAGCGAATTTGGGTTTTAGATGCATTCTTCCCAATTGATTGAAAAAAAAAACTACACTTGTAGTTACAAAATTACATATCAAATTCGATATATCTAAGTCGTTATATTTTTGAATTATCGCGTTTACATATTTCCGGAAGTACAGGTCGATATGCGGTGAACCCCTCGTTGGATTTGGCTCAACTTTTTACAGGTGTTTATACAATGGATATTAAATCTGTGAGCCAAATGCGAACTATCTAGCTCCCTTCAATTTGTAATTATCATGCTAATTTATATTCCAACAGGCACACAGACAAACAGATTTCCTCTGAACGGATGATGCTGAAAATCTGATCGTAATCTACAAGTTTGGCGTGAAGACCGCATACCAAATTTCATCCATCTAGCTCAAAGTGTTTTTGTGTTATCTACGTCACAGACGGTCATTTTCCAAAAATGCGCTTTCGAATTCAAGGAGGTATGAAACGTGGAGATGCCAATTGAAGCCTTTTTAAAAAACGTCTTTCTTGAAGCCAGCGCGTGACAACATATCGCGTTGCTTTAAAATTTAAAGAAACTTATCAAGTGAATAATTTTATTCAATGAACATGCTTTAAAATTTTTAAGTCTAAATACAAGCAAAGAAAGCATTTCTCTCTCTCTCTTTTACTACAATTTTAACAGCTGCAGAATAAAGGAATTCAACGATTCAAAGGAGCAATATCATTTTGAATTACATTATAATAAAAATCTTTGTTATATAATATTATAATATAATATATCTAAAAATTATAATATCTTAATTATAATTTTATTATAATAAAAATCTTTGGAAATATGTTCAAAATTAATTTCTCAGAAATTATTTTTTTTTAAATTACATTCAACCAAACAAAATTTTTATTAATCATTATTTATTTATTTTTAACCTTTAAACGGTGTTAAAGTAATTTTTTATGCGATAATATGCTTTGATGTTATGATTAAAACACATAAAATTTTTAATTAAACTTCGAATTAAAAATTTGAGAAATTCCGTTCTTAGTGAGCCTCTAATGCCCAAAAAATAACTTCCATAATGTCATGCTCCTAACTTCAATGGCTTTATGTTGGATGTTACACAGGACAAGACTTTATATATATAAAAAGAGATTTCATTGGGAAATAAAATTCTGTAAAAGATATAAAAATAAAAAACGTTATGAAATCATAAAACCTAAATCCTGAAAAAAAAAGAAAAAAAGAATGGTGCTTAAAAATAGTTTTCAAATTTAAGCATGTTTTAAGCATTTTTCATGACGCTGCCGTTGCCTTTCACCCTGCCATTGTATCGGAGGGAAGACATAACGAGAATTGCCAAAATATGTTTTGGAAATTTGTTTGATTCATATTTAAACAAAAATCGTTCGGATGCTCCAGGCACCTCTTCACTCCGCCTTCTGCTTCGTTGCAAAATGAAGAGAACCGAGACTGCATTTGCTTTCCAACGATTGTGTTCAAAATTCGATGCAGATCAACAAGTTGAGTGGCAAGACAATAACCTTAAATGAAAATTTCATTTACCTTGCTCACTACGCTTTTGGGTTATTGTGTACGTATACAAATAGACATACATACGCAATACCGATCCGACAGTAGATTTGGTCCAAAATTCCGCGGACTCTTCTAGTCAACTGTGATACGATGTTTGAACATACAGAATTTGGCGTCGATCGAAATTCGTCGTTAACTATGTTAAGTGGCTTGATCAGGCATCATAAGGAGGCTTCCGGTGTGCATGATTTTCCGAAATCAATTCTCGCTCCATATGCGAGCAGTTGTACGACTAAAGATAGTTGGCGAGATAGCACACAGTGGAAAGCCAACATTTGATATTTAAGTAATTCAGTAACCCTTTCCACTTATCTTTAACTGTAATGCTCCAAACAGCTATCTAATCATACACTTGTTCCTATCCCAGGTGGCAAAATTGTAATACATAGATTCCGACATGGTATTGATTTGTTTTGTGCAAGAATAGTTCCTGGCAGCAATGGATCCTTTAGCGAGGCATTTATGTGATGACCGTCATTCAAAGGACAGAAAATTAATGCCGGGAGACAAAACAAATAAATAGAATTGTAAGAAGGGGATAGAATGTTTACTTTATGAGCTTTGTGATCAGACTGGAATTTATTTAACAGTCGCCGCCTTTGGCGAACAGCTGGTTAGCCAGAATGAATGCTCTCTAAAATTTTCAATAAAATATTCATGTACCTTGGTCTTTTTCACAAAAATACTTTTAAGCTTCAAATTTCGATAGTTACATAACTTATATTATTATAGAAGTCTCGTGATATCTCGTTCATTGTACCATATCTCTAATTTGCTGTCAGCAGCAGTAATTTGAAATGGAAAAGAGATAAATACGAAAACCTTTTTCTTGAAACAATATTTCTAAAAAAAGTGTGATAACAAACAATCGAATTATTCAGTATTGTAATCTTAAAATATTGTTTTCTTATAATTTATGCAAGATTTCAAAGAAAATTATTCTATAACAATTTCTGTAATTCATCATAAAATTCAGTTTTATCTTTAAAAAGATTTAAATGCGGTAAATGATATTTGAATGCACTTTTGAAAACAATTATGAAGGCAAAATTTTATACTGTCCCTCGATCCTATAAATCATATTCAGTAAAATTATTTTGACAATCTAGCATTTCAACCTTCTGCGTTCAAGCCAGATCGAATTATAAAGCTTTGAATATCACTATTTTAGACACTCAGTCACGGGGAAAGTCTAATTGTGATTGGCTATTCCCCGTGACTATTCCTTCAAAACGGTCGACTGAGATGTTTAAAATTGCGCTTTTTTTTTATAGAAATAGAATAGATGTATTCAAATTTTCATAATTCAGTCAGTTTTAATAAAAAAAAGAGTGGAATTTTTTAATTTAAAATATTAGCCTCTCGAGAATATTTTATTAAAGATGACTCACAGAAGAAAGGATCTATATAAAAATAAAAATTCATAATTCATCAAAACATTTATTAATTCAAACTGCATAAAATATGATTATTTCTTTCATTTAGACAATTTTCTATTACATATATACACCAATTAATAAAGTTTTCAGAATTAGCTCTTGGACCTAGATTAGAGTGTATATTCTGTATATATTAAACTATGTATGCCTTAATAAAACTGGATTATTGAATTAATGATATAACTATTTTAAAACATCAAAGAAAACGTTTTCTCGCTTTCATTTTTTTGAAGAAAATATAATATATCCATTTCATACAAACATGTGCTAAACATTTCACTTTTCTAGATTTTTAGATAACCGTAAGAGTTTTGTAAAATTTAACTCAATCTTTCAATTTGAGTTTTTGTGAATGTGATGGCAACACCCTGCTAAAAGCTCATTTTTCTCACGCATTTATAACTTACTCGTGCAACTTAAATGTTGTTTTCATTTTGTGCGAAATTGTAGGAAAATATGATTGGAATATTTTTTAAAATAAATTAAAAATAAAAACTTAATTTACAAGCTAAAACATTGGTATCCTTGAAAAGATGATTTTTTGAGCTTTAAAATGATGTAAAAATCAGTTTTGAACAGTAAAAGTTTCGGAAGTTATCATCGTAATATGCCAAAGTTTCCTTTCATTTTTAATTAATTAAAATTCTAAGATTTCAAAAAATCTCTCCATGTTACCCATTTCCATCCTCTTAAGTATTTATGAGCCAAGTTTGGTACTCTATGTCATATGATCTGGCGTTTAACGTGCCAACCCATACATATAATAATCAGCCTTGAAGAAACTCCGGGCACTGCTTGGCGTATTTCCTTCAAGACGATGGATCGAAAGGTCCAAAATCGCACGTTTTTATTACAATGGAGGCATTTAAATTTTCATAAGACAGTCAGATAAGCTTCATAAGACTTAGTTCATTGGATTTATTTTAAATAAAAATATTTAATAAATCTTTTTATTCAAAATATAATATTTTGTTAAATATGATTTACAGGACTGAGGATATTTTTGAAAAAATTTAAATTCGTAATTTGTAATTCATTATTTATTGACTCAAGTGACATAAAATATAATTATTTAATTCCTTTAAACCATTTTGTTAGCAGAGCTATATCTATCCCTAAAGGGTTAAAAATAAGCTGTTGGACTCTGATTAGAGTGTATATATTAAACTATGTAAGCCTTAAATAAAACTGATTATTAGAACAAGAATATAGATGTAAAAGACCACAAAAACTTTTTTCTTACATTTATTTTTTATAAAATATAATATTTTTTCATTTAATTGAGACACTTTTCTAGGTTTAATTTGCAGTAAGATTTAACTTGAAACTTGAACGAAGTAGGAGATTGGGATTTATAGCATCAATGGCTGTTATCCCCTGTTTCAAGATGAGGATAGTAAAAACTTTATATCACCAAACATAAGTGCGCGCGCAGACACAAAAACAAATTGAAGTTTCAGTCAGTTAACAGCTACAAAGCAGTTCCGCTGATGCGATTGAGTCCATATTCGAGATTTTAAAGTTCCAGCGGAATAAGATGGGCCACATGGAATGCTGATAAAGGAAAGAGACTCAACAAAAAGTGGTCAGTAAAATTAATAGATATTGAAGATAAACTTGCAGACTGATTTTGTTTGCAGTTATTTTATCCAAAACATTTTTGAAGGAGATATCTCTTATCTAACTGTAGAAAAGTCCCCAACTTATCTCTATAATATGCATACTTTTTGCACGAGAGAATTATGCGTTCAACATCATTGATGCTATTGCATTCGTGACAAAGGGGGTCATTTTGGAGATTAAAACGATTCAACAGGTGTTATAATTGTTTTGCTGATTAGTCTGGCCAAAATAACATCTTCCCTCCGATTTTTAGACTAAGAGATAGTGTTTCAATGCTAGGGATGTCGCCCAAGGCGATGAAATTTTTATTATTTCTATAATTATTGATTGTGATATGATGCGATTCTTTTTTGAGGCTTGAAATTATACCTTCAGGAGACTTAACTTATTTTTGTAATTCCAAGTTTTATCAACGTGGTGGCAACACGTCGATAACAGCTAATTTTTTTCCATGCATGCTTAACATGCTCGAGCAAGTTAAATTTTATTTTTTAATTTAAGCGAAATAAATTGTTGAATGGTTAAATATTTGGTTAAATATTTTAAATATGGTTAAAATATGGTTATGTTATTTTTAAACATTAAAACATTAAACATTTAAACATATGGTTAAAATATTTTTTCTAAAGAATTCCCTGAAAATAGAAAATTAATTTATACATTAAAACATTGGTATCGTTAAAAGATTAATTTTATTAACCTTTAAACTTGATGCAAAAGCCATTTTTGTGCGATAATATTTCCGGAAGTTATCATAAAAAAAGAGACAAAATTTCCTTTAATTTTTTATTAATAAAAATTCTAATTAATTCAAAAAAAATCCTTCCGAGGCGCACATTTCCTACTAAAGTTTGTGTGTAACCAATTTGGTAGCTGTGGGTCAAACGGTCTGGCCAATAGAGTGCCAACACACGCACGCACCTTTACTATAAGTAAAGATATAGAGCAATAAAATTCAATAATACATTGCAAATATGTTGTTTTTCTTTAGAAGAACTCTCATGGTCATAACATAAGAAACGCTTGACAACAGAGCTGGTCATAAGAATCCCTACCGCTAACCAAAGGCGAGGGGAAAGGCCCGGCGGCTCGAAATAAAGAAAATTATGCATTTCTTATTGGAAGGTATGTGCAAGGGAAGAGGGATACACATGCCAGTGCATCACTCCATGCTGCACTGATGGGACTGTGGACTTCTCTCTGCCCTCGTTGTGCAGTTGAATACGCGCGCGTTCTGCTCAAAATACAAGAGATGTCGACAAATAAAGATATTTCACAAGCTGTTGCCTTTTCTACACCTTTAAGTACTCTCCAGCTCATCTGGGTGGCGCTTTAAAGTGTTCGGCTGGGCACTTACCCCTTTCTAAAAGTTAGTAAGCTGAATTTTAAATCACTTTTTATAAACTATTCTTAAAAGTTTTAGGAGACCATTTTATAAAATATGGTAACAAAGGTTAAAAAAATCCTCAGTAAATTACTTAGCCCATGACACAATTTTTTGACAGTATCAAAGAATTTTTACTCCTCATGTGCTGCATATTAAAATACATAGAGCAAATATTTCTACATATTAACTTGCTTCTAAAAATGTCTACTTTTAACCAACATTTCTTATTATATTTTGAAGAAACTTCAAAAGATTTACTTGCATCTGATTCTAATTTTAACAGAGTCCCATAAACTTTCACGCATGTAACTGTGCACTTTTCAGAGCATCAAAAAAAAATCGTGCTTTTTTTTTTTTTTTAGTTTGCTGAATATTAAGATACACGGAATAGCACTATACATCTTTGAACAAATATCAGGAAGAAACTATTAAATGAATGCGAACGATTCTGAACCGCCACCGGCACAGACAGCGGGTGTTAAAGGCACGATCCTCCTATTAACGCTCCCCCCCCCTCCCGCCTCTTGGGGGTAGGCTATCATATACATCACCGTTAACTTGAGAAACGTCTGTCCGTTTATATTTTTCCTTCCCCCTACGCCTTCCAAAAGGGGATGGTGCCCCCCCCCCCCCCCCCCCCTTCCAAAGGAGAAAGAGAAATTGTGATCCGTGGCTCGAATGAGGGATCTTGACTCATTCATGAAAGAAAGATAGCTAAGCAAGGGGGTGGAGATGTTGAGAAGAGGTGGCGCCGGGACATGTGTCAGGGACATTTCACTGATCGATCCATTTTTATTTAAGCTTCCCTCGAGTGACTGGAGCGAACTTATACCAGCTTGGAGTCGATGGGAAAAAGCAAAGTTCAGTGTTCTCCCTTCGACAATATTGGATAATTGCACAATGGAGTAAGATAACAATTTGCTATCTTCTATAATTACACAATTTTTGATATAAGTTTTGTAGCAATCTAAAAAAATTAATTTTGCATTTTTTACAATTTTCTTTGAACGAATGCGTTCAAAACGCGATGCAATTACTAAACGTGGGTTCAAGACTACGTATCATATCTCTTTCGGGTAAGCTGTGTTTTTGATTACACATACTGATAGTCAATCAATTTCTTGATGAAATTCGTCCAAAATTTCACGCAGATCTACAAGTCTGTTAACAAAATTATACACCAAATTTCATTCATCTAGTTCAGTGATGTGCAGGCTACAGAAAGCGCATGGAATCTGGCCAAGAGATTTTATAGGAATTTATCTAGTTAGTCGCAGATTTCATAATAATAATAATATAAGAATTTAAAATAATAGGGAATTTCGGTTAGAACCAGATATGAGGAACATCTGGAATTAAAGTTGCTGCTTAATTCACAGCTTTAGTCTGAATGAATATTTAAAAGAATATTTTGTTTAGTCTTAATAACGCTTTATAATAAACTAGCCTTCTTCGGCGACTACTTGCCCATCTGGAACATTCGCTTTCTTGTCAGTCAAACGATTAATATGCATTCACTTAAAATTCCACATTTGTTTTTTGATTAAGCTGATAACTACATTGAAGTCAGAAATAATCCGTATAGCCTGTTGTAGTCTCCAGCTCCTATATAAGACAATAGGTGTCTCTCAGATCGGTTCTTGCTGTTACAATGGCAGGTTATGGAATTTTAAATGATTTTGAATGTAGCGTTAAAGTCAACACACTAGAAGTGTGATAAAGCTTCTTCTAAGTATCGAGGAAATTTGAATTTTCAAGCACGACAATGTCACACGAATATCCGGAAAAATATCAAATTTCCGACATCAAGACGGAAAAAGAACTTGAAAGAACAAGATCATCAAAGACTAACGAGAATCCTTAAAAGAGATAGACGTACAATACTTCTTCAAATTGCAGCGGATATCAATGCAGGGTATCAATAAGTGTCAGGGTGCAAACTATTAAACGGATCATCATTGATATGGGCTTTTGGAGCCGAATGCGCATTCAAGTATCATATTCACTTCATGACACAAAGCTTTGCGCCTTGCCAAGACCAGCCAACACCGCCACTGGACTGTTCATAACTGGCAGCACATGGCTTTATCTGACGAATCTCAATTTCAGTTGTACTCTAGCGAATGGGTTTGCATAGGTATGACTACAACACCCATGAATCTATGGACTTACACGTTAATAGGGGAAATGTTCAATGTCATGGAGCCTCTAGGAGGATTTGGGGCGTGTATGGTGTCCATGATATGGAACCCCTGATAGGCCAAGAAATGAATCTGACAAATGAGAAGCACGCAAACATCCTGTCCATTTAACTACACCTATTCATGTCACGCTGTGCATTCCGTCGGATTTTGACAATTCCAGCAGGAGGATGTGATACCTCAAGCGTGGAGAATTTCTACCGACTCGCTCCAAGAAAACTCTTTTGATTTTAGACACTTCCATTGGTCACCTGAATTCCCAGACATGAACATTATTGAGTATATCTGTGATGTCTCACAATGTGTTTTTCACAAGACATCTCCACCACATGGATTTGTGGACTGCCCTGAGGAAATCATGATGTGAATTGTGTCCAGTATACTTTCAGATGTTAGTCGAGTTCAGGCAATGTCATATTGCGGCATTTCTACGTGCGCATAGGTGTACCGGTTTTCCAAGTTTTACAAAGCAAAATTCATGCGAAAATGAATTATTTTTTTCTACAACTGCTTTCAAAATAAAGCATTTAAATTTAAGTGCCTGCACCAAGTCAGATTTATCAGGTATGTAAAATACAAGTAAGCTTAGCAGATCCAAAAGGATCCAACTGCAAATTCAAAATAGGGAAATTTTGTGATATAGCAAATAAAATTTCATTTCTATATGTGTGGTAGCAATTTGGCTGTGGCGTACACACGATCAAGTTCAGAGGTTACTTCCTCCTCACTTCCGGCTTCTTACAGTTCATCCGATGCTTATAAAATTTGAGATTTAATGAAAAAATCGGGGGAAAAAAAGGATGAAATTTAGCTATGTGTAAATTTACTTAAAAAATAATTTCAATAATGTTTGTACATTATATATTTCGTAATTTAATTGCCAAAAAAATTGTTTATAGAGGCAATAAAAATCAATAAATTACAAGTGAAAAAGTAAAACGCGAAATTGATAGAGCAATAAAAAAATTGAAATATACCAAACGATATAAACGAATTAAATACCGATGTTTAGATATAACAAAAATATAAAATTTGATTTTATTATTTTGTATGTCCAAGATTAAATCATAATGGAAGTTACTTAAAAGTTAAAATTAGTCAAAATTTTAATTACGTTTTAAAAACAGTAGAAAAAAGTGTGTGAGTAAATAATTTTTAAAAATATCACAGCATCTTGCTATAATTAGAAATTATTTGGATATAATAAGACACAATCTGGTATTAATAGGTATCTACTACTAATAAAGATGCATACGTTTCTCTATGCGTATTGGAACTTTATATGCCAGGCAGTTTCACCTACAGCTATTAAACGCAGCACACATATATTTTAGAGAGTATGAATGTTCACCTCGGAGCGATTTTTAAAAAAAATTTAATTGGAAATTTATTTGATTAAAAATGAAGCAAAATCTTAACGGTTTTCCCACAATAATTTTCGTCCTTTTTTTTTTTTTTTTTTTTTTTTGCACAAAAATGATTTTTGCATTATTTTAAAATTCAAAGCATTATTTTTTCAATACCATTTTTATGTAACATAATTTTTTTCTTTTTTTTTAAATAATATTTTCCACGTGTCTTGCAACAGTAAATTTCCTTGTTGAAATAAAACTCAAATCATTTTCATAGCGTTTAATTTCAGAATCAAGCCAAGATGAAAATTTTTTTAAAGTGTATCCATTTTTAAACATTGCTACTCGTTTTTGTAACATAACTAGGTATGAAATTTTGGACAGGCAAGTGAGGAAATGCATAGAGAACGTTGCAAGGATTTTAAAATAGTATAAGTTATATGTTTATCAAAATTTGAAGCTTAAAAGTAGTTTGCCGAGGAAGATATTAAGACAAAGTGACACAAACTTTTCAGTTGATATCATTCATCTCGGTGAAGCAATGCGTCGCTAAAGACGGTCAGTAAGAAATAAATATCTGAATTTTAGATACTACAAAGAGAAAGAAAAGCTCAAATTCTGTAGTCAGGAGGTAAAGCAAAAAGTAATGTCCATTCTGGTTAGAGAAAATATAGCATAATAAAATAAAAATTAAAATTATTTATCCAGCTTGTGCTGTAAAAATAGTTAAAAAGATTTATGACATACCAAATAGGAGACCTACCAAACTTTAGACATACCAAGGCAAGTTTTATAACAAAGAAAACAAAAGAAATTCAAATGTACTTAAAAAGTAAATTACAGCATGTAGTACATTAAAAAAATGGATACACTCCTAAATAAAAGTTATAACTATGTGGATTCTATTTCATCATAATTAATTTTTTCTCTCTTTTGCGATTTAAAAAAACGAAGAAAAAAAATCTTGTAACATTTAAATATATCATTAAAAATTGTGTATAAAATCAATCCGGAGACATTTATTACAATTAAAGAAAAAATTGTACGAAACTGTTTTATTAAAAGTCTATTTTTTTTAGCGTTCAGATAGTGTAAAAGTTGAGGCAGTATTTTCGACACCGGAAAAACATCCAAGTCGTGCTTGATATTTAATCAACAGTTGGACTCGGAAAAGTTCCGAGTACAGTGATCTCTCTCTCTCTCATATCGGAAGGACACGCGTGTGTGTGTGTTTTCATCCAGATTATACAACAATAGTGAATTTACATAAGACATGCGCGCATACATATTGTCTTATGTATGAAGAGATTATATTGATCCTCCGTTATCTATTCCTTTATTTTGCCCTTTCTTAACAAAAAAACCTCCGCAAATCTCTAATCTGGTTGGTTGAGTTCCACGTGCAAATGGGTATACCGACTGATAGAAACTAAATGGTTTCAGAAAAAAAAAAAAAAAAATTACAAGAAGGATAGTTTTCTTGGCGCAACCTATCTGCGTTTACATCTGCAGTCAGCTCGCTTTTGAAGGGAAAATATTAGAGATGTACGCCGTCATTGATTCTAGCTATCAGAACAACCAAATTTATGCATGTCTACACAACCAATTCAATGCAGTCAAGAAAGCTGTGTAAAGACCTGATGGATCACTCTGTTAACTAACCTGAGAGGTGGGCGTAGATGTCCAATGCTAACTTCTTACAACAAAAATTTATGTCATAGAAGAATAATTTAAAACTGGAATAATTTCTAGCCAGACTCTGACTACGCATGACTTGTTTGGAAACATTTTCCTAGTATAAACACTGAAATACTCATTGCTAATAGACATTAAGTTTACTTTCTCAATAATTGCATATAATTCCTCACATATTTCTTCAGATTAGGGACATTAAAAATTCCCTGTTGTGGAAATGGCGTCGTCGTTCATTTTCTCTTGTCTCTATACGACCCAATTTCAGTCTAAGGCGCCCCATTCAGAGCATAAATCATCCTGGAATAGGGCAGCTCTAATTATATTTATTGCATTGATAGATATATAAAAAAACTTTTCGTTATTTCTAATAGAATTTCATAGCAACCAAACTGATTTTCTATGTTATTAAATAAATTCATTTTATCATTTTCTTTTTCTGTATTTTGTACCGGAACAACTTTGACAAAAAGATAATATTTGGTCAGAAAAGAAGTTCCTGAACCGAGTAATAAAGAAGCCAATAATTTCATTGCACTGAGGAGAACAAGACAGCCTTTAAGCATGTTTAAAGACAACCATTCTGCACGTTTCAACTCTTACAAGTTGTTTAAATTTTCAGTTAGTGTTTTCGTTTTGGCTTTGCTGAACAAATATTTTTGGTAGTCAAGCGATTCGAACAATCTTTACTTATAATAAAGATAAGTATGTGCTTGACCAAGTGCCACTAAACTTCGCACGTAAATAAAAATCAAGAGAAATTTTTGCGTTTTTCTGTATTAACATTCCAAAAGGTTACAGTATACAAGCAATTTTTACATTATCTTAAAATTTAAAAAAAAAATTATCTTTCCGAAATTATTAATTTTTCAGGATATAATTTTTCTATTTTTAATCAATTTTTGAAAAATATTTTAATCATATTTTCCAACAATATATTTCACACAAAATAAAAATAAAATTTAACCTACACTTGCACGTTATGCAAAAAATTAGCATCACACAGACAAAAATTAAAATTTTAAAAATCAATTTAGCTCTGACAGAAAGCTAAACCTAAAAATGTCCGAATTTCAGCAAGCATCTGTAAGAAACGGAATAAACATAAAAAATGATATTTACCAGAAAAATAAATGTAAGGAAAAGGTTTCTGTTCACTTTCAAAATAATTATGTCATTAATTCGATAATTCCGTAGTATTTACGGCAAACATAATTTACATATATGACAGAAGAAAACCTTTTACTTGCTAAACGAGCAAGACGAAACTTAATTAAATGTACAAAATATATGTGCACAATTACACTCCTTGCAATGAAAACAATGGAAAATTTATCTTTTCTGATGAAACTGTAAAACTTTTTTAGACTTCTGAGATTTGAGAATTTTAAATACTCCAATTTTCACTTTTTGAATATTTTTTCCATAACTTTCTTCACAGTAAACAGGTTAATACTGATGTGTAAAATGTTTTTATAGTTAAAAAAAAAAAAAAAACTTTTTTTCCTTATGTCTTTGGGGGATTTTAACTGCTTTTATTGGGCAAGTTGCCTCTTTCACAGGGTTTTATTATTTTAACACATAAATATTTATTTACTTTTGTCAAAATTCTAAAGAATGCAAAACCAGCGATCTAGTGGTTTTATAATGGCTTTGAAATACTTTTATACATTGTTAGCCAAAAAAACTATCGAGGAAGAGGAAAAGAGTGGCAAAATTGTCACTGCACGTAGTATTATATTGTAATGCAACGCACATGTGCTGCTTCTATATTGTAGCACATTTTTATGTTTATCATAGCACTGTGTTTCATGGAATGCTCTAAGACAACTGCGGGCATTAAGTCGATCGCGATCGACCAGACATCTTGGGGCGACCGCTAAGATCTAAGACGCGCATACTAAAAGAAACATATTTATGGAATATCAACGAAAAATTTCGTACATATTTCTGACGAATTGTTTAAAAACGGAGGTGCAATAAACAAAGAGAAATATTTGGATGAAATAATAAAACTTCACTCCGAATTCAAGGAACATTTTCAAGAATTTACTAGATTCGAACCAAACGTTAATTCATTCCTTACCCATATGGCAATGTTGATGCGGAAGAAATGACGGAAAGTATAAATTATATATTCACTTTACCTCTTGAGGAAAACGACGTTTTTCTCTTTCAAAATGACATCATTTTAAAAGCACCTAAGAATAACGTTTGGAATCTAATGGACGGAGTAAAGTATCCTGGTTTTAAAAAAGAAGTTGTATATCATTCTTTGGCTCTACCTGCTTGTGCGAATCTGCCTTTTCAACGATGAATATAAATATCTTTTCCATCTCACAGGCGACCACTTAGAATCCAATACAAGATATTCAAGATCGGCGGGAAATATGCAGACTAAATGTTCTACTCACTATAACTACAAGAATTAACTTTAGATAAAAATGATTTATTTCCTAATGCATTTGGAATTGTTTCATATTAAATGCATCATTTGATAATATTATATTTGTACTTATGTAGATAAGTACATATTCCGTATTTATTATTAAATTACAATAAATATTGTAGATTTTTTTTTTTTTAGTTCACCACTGGATGGACTGCAACACCTTGAAAAAATTAGAAGTAGCACGTACCTTGGAAAAATCTGCCCATCCTTGCTCTAAGAGGTTGTTTCAGTATTTGCACTCAGGAAAAGAATTCATGTATGTTGCTGTTCTCCAAATAATCCAATGATCTGAAACTAGGCTTCAACTTTTCCTGGTTTGATTTTTATTGTTACGGCAACCCATGGCAATAATTTTATTTCATTTCTTTAACTTAAATAATGATTGTAAGCGTTTTTTTTTTAGTGCCATTATATTATTTTTTTATGTCATTAGTGTCATTATTAAGTTTGTATATAGAAATATCTTTTAACTATTTCAATGTTCGTTTAACATTTTCTTTCCCTCTAAATGAAAAGGAAGATTGTAAATATCGTAATTCTTCCACTTTTCGTTTTAATCAAACACTATCGGAGGGTGGATGGGACCAGGCGAATTTTCCCAGTCAGTACGAATTCTCACTACATTTATGGTGAGTGGTTCCAAGTGGATAATCGAAATAGAGATTTCCTAAAGGCGAAATTCGTTTAAAATTTCACTGTACTTTACAATTTTTATATAAAGATCGAATATTAAATATTATATACCAAACTTGTTGCTTTCACACACAAATTAAGACTCATTCCAAAAATACCATCTTTCGAATTTAGCGAAAGGTGGCGATTCAACAAAAAGTGAGGTCGATTAGAAAATTTCCTCTTGGCCAATCAGAACTTCCTTATTATCTCGTAAGGAATGTAATTACGTTCGTCATTTTAGCAGCGCAGACACACCTTCATTTCATTCAATTCTCAAATAGAATACATTTAAAAATACGCTATTTCTCGATCCATTCGTAACGCTCCTCCTACAGCGTCACGACCGCTTATTAAATGGCATCCTTTAAAGAGATTGTTGTAACCGTAAAAGATTTTGTGCCACTTCAGCGAGCAATGGACGGTCTCATGATATCGAGATTGTTCGGTGGATTTAATTCCGGCCAGATCGCCAAAGGCAAACCACGTAAGGATATCAAAAAGTTGCCGGTCATATTTCTGTTGAATGCTTACGAAAGCTACCACAGAAGAACGGTGCAATCCTTCTTTAAAACCATATCCGGGGGAAGGGGGGGATCGTGTTCTTTGTGTAGCAAGAAAGAGTAGGACGGCAACTTCGAGAAGCAGCAAGAATACAATGAACAAGCACACAGCAAATCATCGCCTTAAGCTAGTTCATTATATAACTTCATCACTTTCTGCTATTTTTTTTTTTGTTTTTTTGTCCCATTTACCTTTACTTAAACTAACTCCCACTGTTAATTAAAAATTGAAGTAAATGCATACACTATTGTCAGACCGCTAGAAAGAGAAATACAATTATTGGTTGTAATACCTCCTGCACGCAATGAAAACTGGAAAGAGATGTGTGCTTACAGAGGTCAAATATCCAGAGCTCCGACGAGGATCCGCGGAGATCCTGGTATCCTCCGAAAACATGCATGAACCCATCAAACATGACTGCAGAGTGGCCCCTGCGCCCGGACGGTTGGTGGACAGATGACCCTCGGACATGATGTTTTCTCCAGGTCGAGGCATCTGGAAACAAAAATGGTTATAATGACATTCCACGAAAATTGCAAATGTTTGAAGTACTTGAAAAAAATTGCGGTAACATTACCAAACAAAATTATAACTGAAAATGTCCATTCAGAGTGATTTTGAAATACACGATGCTATTTTAAAGGTAAGTACAAGAAGCCGAAAATAAAAAGAATTGTAAGGATTGTTAAGAACAGAAATAGCGTATAGAAATGTCAAAAGAAGCTGTCGCACAATTCAATATTTTTTTAAAGAAATAAATTTGTTTCACAGAGATACCTTTAGAATCCCACAATTCCAAAATACAGCAATTGAAATTAATTTCTTTTTTCCAAATAATGTTAAATTTGAGAATTTCTAGCAAATTGTCTTAAAAAAAAAGGAAAAGCTAAAATATTTAATGTGATAAAAATATATGCATTGCAATAAAGTTATCTAATATCAGAATAAAACGAACTAGCCGTTTTAGGCGACCAGCTTATTTGCCAAGATTATTGATATTTGAGGCTGTTAAACGATTAATAAGGAAAGTCTTTAAAAAAATTACTTCTAGTTATTTAGTACGCCTGAAAAACAAGCCTTTAATTGAATCAATCCATTAGAAATCACAGTAGGTGCAAACTAAAAAATTACGTACTACGGAAAAAAATGGAAATGGAAATCCTATTTAAAAGTTAATGTCAAAAAAAAAAAGCATTTAAAAAAAATTTAATTTACCGTAATAAACATTGGCAAAAGTACGTGATTGAATGCTTTGATGGATGAATTTGAATTTAATGATAATATTAAAAATAGTGTTACAGACTGTGCATCAAAATAAAAAAAATATATACTAAAAATAAATTTAAAAAATAGAGAAATGACACTGATATCATTAGAAGGGTAGTTTTCTGAGTTTTCAGATAATATACACACCATTTTCGTGAGATAATAGTTTCAGAAAATATGGTCAATATCCAAAGTTAAATCAAAACAATTATTTATCTAACAATTCATTATTTTAAGCCTATTTTAACGCTCACTTAAGCTTTCTGTTTGATACCTGTTTCTTGATTTCTTTTCAATTCTGCTCTTTCTGATTAAAAGGAGTTTTGGGAGATGCAACAAGACCTCAGAAGAAAAGTTCTAATTATATTTTCCCTTTCCATTCATTAGCGTTGCGTTGAAGGCAGAGCAAATGTTAAAAAAAAAAAATCCCTCTCCGCAAGCCAGAAACCCTTTATATATGCGTTACTATTTTCAAATTCACTCCTTAGACGAAACCTCACGAGAATGGTCTTCCCGCAACATTCTCGGCATCCTTCAATGAATTTCCCTCCCTCACATAAAATTGTGGACTTTGGATAAGGCCACGAATACTTTGAATGGTAACAAGTAGTTACAAAGTACAGATCCTTGGCATGGATCCACCATTTTTACTGAATCTATTTTGAGAATACGTGTTTTGGACGTCTTTTTGCAGACCGATTCACATCAAAATTTGACACGGAACTACCATTGCAGTCACAGGACAATACAACGAATTTCACTGCTTTAAGTCATCGCGTTTATGAATGATCGCATTTACATTCATGGGACAGTACGAACCGACAGATGGTCAACCGCTTGACAGATTTTATGCAAAATTTGCTACGAATCTCCCTTTTAGATGTTAAACTTAAGTACCCAATTTTATTTACATAGGTATTTGCGTTTTGTAATTATTCAGTCCATTTGTACTCAAACAACCAGACAGACAGACTTTCTCTGAATAGACTTTGCTCAACATTTGATAGAAATATAAAAATTTCGTGAAAGGACCGTATATAAAATTTCACTTACCTACTTCAAAACATTTTTGAATAATCTTTGCTACAGACAGGCAGCTAGAATGCCAAAAATATGTTTTTCGGATTTAGGAAGGTTCGAAACGAAGAGTTTCATCAAAAACTCGAGTTTGAATTTTGTTTTTTTTGGGGGGGGGGGGCGATTTAAATACATTCTCTAAATTCATTTGTTGAATTGAAATGAAATATTGAAGGAATCATGGGTAATGTTTGCATTGCTATCGAATAATTTAGTATTTATTGTAAAATAAATAATATAAAAGTACAAATATTATAAAAAATAACATACAAATATAGGCTTGTTGCAAAGTTTCTATTACTGAAAAAAGTTTGAAGTTTTTAGCAAGTGTTAAAAATTTGTATTAGTCGGCAAGAGCTGGAAGTCTATCTTTGCATTTTAAACATATTTAAAGAAATTAGCTATCGTTTGCAAATACTGTTCTTTCAATTAATTGCAAACAATAACTTTTTATGGTAGAAATTAAGAATTTACTGTTTTGCTTTTCTTTAAATTGGAGGAAAAAATCGTCTGCTTTTCTTAATTAATTTTGGAACTAAGATCTAATTGTAGCGCATTTAAATATTTCAATTATAACCAATAATTAAAGTAAAAGCAAATTTATGATCAGTTTTATTTTTTAAAATATTCTTCGGTTCTATTGTATTATTATTAACTGCATGCTATTGACTAACTTTAGGCTTAACCGCATGTCAGTGGCTAATATATCTTTGCCAATGTCGAATCTTTACTCCATGTATATTCAAACCATTTCAAACTAGGGGAATGACAGAAAAGGAAACGTTTTATTTCATTTTTTTCAATATTGGCAACATAAACGGCTGATGTTAGTGCAACAACAATCAAAATTTAGAGTTCGAAAATTATTCTAAGATAGTGCGATTATCGAAAAACTTTAAATACAAAATTTGTTCATCTTAATAAGGCGCTCATTTGGCTAATTGGTTTGATTTTTCTATCTTTAATATTAAGAAAGTTACAGCGAAATGAAAATTTCAACCCGCGCTGAGTTAGATGGCCCGTTTACGAACTCATCAGAGCTTTTTACATTTTTAACAACATATTCCAAGCCAGTTAAAATCCAAATTAAAATCCAAATTTATTTATATATATAAGCTTTTGAACTAAGGGTGGTTTTAAGTTCAAGGGACAAGGATCGGTGAAGAACTGAAGAAATTTTTCCGTCGTTTTGTGATGAGAACCATTGCAATAGGCAGTCTTCCCATAGGAATCTACTTAAAATGTTCACTAGGTGATTTGTTTACATTGGATTGTTACCATTCAATAATAAGAACATGATCTGTGCCACGTACATTAGCATTTTATATACAAAGATAATTAGAAATGATCTTAATCCACGTTTTGTTCAAAAACTGAAAGAAAAATACCGGTATACGAAAAACTTGCGTATGCGTGTTTTTCTAAATTATCATTTGCAGAAAGTAAGGACGATTGAAAATATCTTAAATTTCATTAACAAATTCGCTGTCACACTAAAAGCTGCGATTCGGACCATCTATCTAATTAAACGAGAGCTTTCTTAGAAATTCCTGATTATAACAGAAGAAAGTTTCAAGCGATTTACGAGATAGTTAATGTATTAATACAATCTTCAGTTACAAGATTATAAAATATTGAAATGATTGGGAAATCTCTTTATAAACTTCATCTATATCACTATACTTTAAAACTAAATAAATATTCATCGCATTCCAATGAAACTCGATAGAAGGAGGTTCTCGTTACTACGTCGGTATGACACTCGCAATATCGAACATGTGACAGAAAAACCTGCATTCATTTTTTTTCCTTCTGGGGCTCTTCGTTATGACACCAGTAGTAGGAAACTTGCACTGCGTCGCAATAATTTGAATGATCAAATAGTTTCTTTTGACTTTTGCTTTCTTTCTTGTCATTTCCACACAAGGAGGGGAGGCCATTCCGAATCTCAGGTAATATTTTGTAGTTGGAAGGAAAACTGTTGCAAGAATATTATATATAATTTTTAAGAAACGTTGATCGAAATCGTTAGGTGAAATAAATAAATTGATTTATTTAAAGAATGCATCTTTTTGTAGCTTTTCATATGTAATAATAGTAACAATAATAATAAAGCTGCATTCATGAACAGTCAATTTGACGCCAAGGACTCTTGTGTAAAGCCAACTGTTCTGAACATTAGGTATAATTCATTCTATATAATCGAGTAAAAACAGGATGTCTATAATGAATATTATACTCTATCTATTATATATAGAGATATATACACTATATTTTAGATATAGAGTATCATTGTATAATCTAAGCTTGGAAGACCATATAATACTTTAGAATGTTGAGGTTGATTATGGAAGCAATCGTGGAAGCTTTTAATATGATACATACTAAATATATATTAATATAAATTATATATATACTTAGTATATAAAATATATATTAATATAATAAATATAAATTAATTCAATAAAAATATTCAATGTAATAAAGTCATACGCATTATAATGGCACATTTTAAATCGCCTTATTCCTGGGTGACTTGGTGTTTTTAATTGATTCTAAAATACCTCCAGAAATGTTCCGTATCCTAGAATATATTTGTAAGCACAATTCCAGCCCCCTTCCCCACTTTCTAAACAAGCATTCTGTTTTAAAAGCAGACTTTTCCATCTTTGCAAGGAAAGAAAAGAACTAGAAAAATTCGTAAGCGGGGAGGTTGCATTACTGTATTAAATTTACATTTTTACTTTCTCGTACAGGTAGTAAAGAGAAAGTATAATACTCGTGTAGTGGCGGGAAAATTTTCTTGTGATCGTCGGGACGACTTCACTTCCGTTTCGTCAGAAATTCTTTTTCGTTGGGCGCCAATGTGGTGGCGGGAAACTTTTCTTGTGGTGGTCGGGACGACGTCACTTTCGTTTCCTCACAAATTCGCCCCACGTTGGGTACCAATGTGGTGGAATGTAGATTATTATGATCTGTGCAGGAAGCAACATGACGCATGTTGTTGGAAACATTTCCTTTAATAATCACATTCACACACTTAAACATACACTAACACAAAGACAAGACATTCAGATGTAGCAGTTGCATTACTCTTATCTTCTCTTTTGGATACTAGATGGCGATGCCTGATTAGGCCATCCCACAGTGCATTGCGATTGTAAGTAGAATGAGAGGTGATGCTGAACTGTGAAGCCGCGCGCGTGAATGTCTTGTCTTTGTGTTAGCGTATGTTTAAGTGTGTGAATGTGATTATTAAAGGAAATGTTTCCACCAACATTCGTCCTGTTGCTTCCTGCACAGATCATAATAATCTACATCCCACCACACTCGTCAAAAAATTCGAACTCGAGATTTTGACCAATTTCCACGTTTTAGACCTCCCTGAGTTCGAAAAACAAAATTTTTGGAAAATGTCTGTCTGTAACAAAGATAATTGGAAAACGTTTTGAGCTGGAGGTTTGAAATTAGGTATGAGGTCTTTACGTAGATTTTTATCAAATTTTGAGTAAAATCTGTTCAGAGGAAGTCCGTGTGTCCGGCAATTCGAATACTTACAAAACAAAATATGGATACGATTTGTTATACAGATTAAACATCTATAGTGTAGATACTTTTCAAATTTTGAGCCAAATCCAACAAAGGGTTGACTGCTTGCCGATCTGTACGTAAAGAAACGTGCAAACGCGATAGTTAAAAAAAGCAAAGACTCGCAGATATCAAATGCTATCAAACCATCAAATATACCAAAACGTCAAATACATTAAATTGTATGTAAATCAATTAATTTGTAAGCATGGAAGACTAATTTTTTTTATATTTCTAATCTTTTATAGAACTCGGAGAAAACATTCAAGTCAAGGAGTATAAATTCGTGGAAAACATTTCAATTGTCTTAAAAAGCATCTAAAAATTCAACTCATTGCAAACTGAATCTTAATAGTATTCAACTGGAATTTTTTAAGCAATTTGCTTTACGTATGTGTTTTGAAATAGTGAACAGAAAAAATATGTTCTTTTTACATATATCCAGTTAAAATGCACACACAAAAATACCCATATTACGTCGAATATTTTCAAAATTCACATTAGATTTTAATATAAAACTTTTTTAATATAAAACTTTTCCACATATTAAGTAATTTCCTAATATTTTGTTTGAGGACTCCATGTATAAGGAAAACAAAATGTTAAAATGTGGAATTTTGAGAAAGAAATTTTTATATCTTCCCGAATTATTTCTTAAAAAGATGTATGTAAGTATTATATAAAGCAAATAAAATTATTCTTAAAAGTTTAAAACATTATCTTCGCTCTGTGAAATCGAAATCCTTTTTAACATTCATCGATTTCTGGTTGGTCCATAAATGACCATGGGATAAAATCTTAAAGTAGGTTTATGTATATTTTTTTAGAAGCTCCCAGGCAGTTCGCTTATTCTTTCTGGATATATTTTGAAAAAAGTGTCCGGACACTCTTAATCACACTCTATGTGTGCGTGTATATAACCACTGAAATTAGGTAAGATTCCAATAAGAAATCTACCTGAACTCGCAATTAAAAATGGAAGTGAACAAATTAATAATAAGTAAAATAAAACTAAAGAAAACCTAATTAATTAATCTGTAACCCTTAACGCCCTTTCGCTTTGCAGGTTCAATTATTTAAATGGGGATGAAATTATTTGATTGAAAATGAGTAATTGTGATCTCAGTAAAGGTTTGTCTGCACTGTTGAATAAAAAATTGAACTATATGCTTTTTATGCCTAAAGTGCGGATGCAATTTAATATCTACGTAGCAGGGCAAGAAGAGTGCTAAAGGTTAAATATCAATCATCATCGTTTATGAATCTTTACTAAATTTAAAAGGAAACTGGTACAAAATAAAAAGGTATTTTGATTTTCTTCACGGAAATATGGATGGAATAAAAGGAAATAAGTAACTATAAAAAGAATAATAAGATAGTATTAAAATGAGTAAACAATGAAACCTTTTAGGTTAGTAATAAGTGAGCATATGTTAAAAAAATGAAACGGAATAGAATTATACAAATATCGAATAGCTAATTGACAGTTCGAAAACAAATGCAGTAGAAAGATAGCAGGATATTTAGGAAAAAAAAAATGATTAAAAATGAAACTTACTTAGATCAAGAATCCACAATGGCGTCTCTCCTGTTGAGGCGAAACCAATTTCTCCGCCAAACACATAAATATTATTCTAAAATAAATACAAACACAGAAAGATAAAAATTGATACCTAAAACTATACCTAACAAAAACACTAACCATATCTAACAAAACTAAATAACCTACTAAACAATACAAAAATTTATTTAATTCTTTTAATTATCATAAAAATTACTATTATGCTGCATTATCTACTACTGTATAGCATTATTTAATTACTGTTCAGTCTCTTTGAAGAGCGCATCACATAGTTGCGAAAAATGAACATAAAACATCCTCCCCTTTTGCTCTCTACTAGTGGCCATTCTTTTCAATTTATTATTTTAAATATTTGGGTTCAACAATTATTGCATGCAATAAAAACAGAATGGATTTTTCATCTGGAAACTTAAAACTGTTCTTATGTTCACAGGACAATGACTGCTTCCCACAAAAATTTCACTAAGACTTTGCATAGTCATTATGATAAAAATTGTCAATTTTTTTTACTGAGACAATTTAAACTAAACACCTTAATCTTTCCGTGGGAAAAAATTTTATCCTTTCAATAAAGTATTATTTTTAAATATTCCACACAAATTTCTAAAAGCAAAAAATGCAGTAATAATATTACGATTTTACCAATTTAATATGGTTAAGTTTAGAAATGGAAAGATAAATTTTTAATCAAAGACGAATCAGTCACGTTGTGAGTCATTCCAGTAATTTTAAAAAACGAAAAGAAACTATTTGTTGGAAATGAACAATTGTTTTAAAAAGCCATAATAAGGAACTAATCTGCTGGCCAATAGTTAAGTTATTTTCGCGAGACAGAAAGCGCAAATGAATTTATTTACCTTGACTGGATTTAACTCTTAACATGACAGAAGTCTGGAATCCATTGTGCACTCACTTCTGGATGTGACAGTTTCGAAACGTAAACTTTTATACTGTCGATGAAAATACGCCATCTTAACTATGAAGAATGAAATGCTTTTCAGGTCTAATGTCAAATCAGACTCGACATTCTGAAGTATGCATCCTTTTCACATTCTTGTTAAATACCGATTGTTAATAGCAAAAACCCTCAAATTATTTTTTGAGAATTATAACAAACATATAAATATTTTTGTGTTTCCTAAGACCAAAAAGAATCTTTAAACTCATGTGTGTGTGTGTGTAATTATGCATCTTATTATTTTTCGCACAGAAGAGGGTTAATTATCAACAAAACTTTTAATTATTGTAAAGTTTCGAATTTACTCAACAACAAATGAGATCTTCAGACACTGTTGTCTTTTCAAAAGCTGCCGTAAGCTATTCCGATAGAACAAACAAAACAAATGGGAAGTATTTCACACTAACTAGATTTTATCTGCTGCCGATCAAGTTTCCTTTTTGAAATAAGAAATTAAGAATATTATAAGACGACAAAAAACAGATGAGATAATTAAACTATTCATTCTTAGAAATTGCGAATAAATATTAAAATACTAAATATAAGGAAATAATGCATATAAAAGACATAAAAAAATTATTAGTGCTCAAGAATAATCAAAAGATTTTTTTTCTCCCTCTCTCTCTCCCTATTATTTAAAGGCATAAACAACCAGAAACAAATGCTTAAATTAGACCGTTTTAAATCAATGGGAAGGAGAATAATCCAGAAAGCAGTTATAAGCATAAGAAATCCTTACAAATGGTACAATTCAAACAAACCAAAGCAAAAACACATTAGTCACATCACATACTGATTCAAAAAGACTGTTCTCTTTTGAATTAGTATATAGACCAGCTCTTCCTCCCCATACTCAAGAAAGCAAGTATAATTTCCCCCATACTAAAAAAGAGAGAGAGAGGTGGAGGAGGAGCGCGTGATTTTGTTGGAAGCAGAAAAAGAAAGGACACAGCGAAAAAAACGTTACTGCTATTTTGGCGCAGTGTAAGCTGGTGGGAATTCAAAAACGAATTTTTTTTTTTTTTTTTGATTATTAAAATTTCGGATAGCAGTTTCCTTAAATGGAACACAGTTTGGAACAGTTTTCTTAAACAATTTTTTTAATGAAATTAATAATTGGAATAATATTTAAATTCTATCTTAAGTACAGTAGTACACTATAACTGTTCCGCACAAAAAATGTGATTATTTAAAAAATAAAAAAATAAAAAAACATTTTGAGCTTTTTTTTTTTAAAAAAAATTTCTAAGGCTTTAAAAAAAATGAAGATTATTATTATCAAAAATAAAATGATTAAAATTATTTTTCCAGGTAGCTCCAATAATTTACATAAAATTTGCTAAAGATTATATATAGATAGAATATTATATTTTTTTATTTTTTTATTGTGAAACAAGTAAAACATTCTGGAAAATGCATTCATTTTGATTTTGAACATTTCTGAAAAAATGAATATATGTCTTAGAGCTAATTCCACACTAAGTTTTATAAAGCAAATATTTTAGAACATTCGCAAAAAATTTCACAACATTACTTTAATTTTTAAACAAGCCTAAGGGGTAGAAAAAATAATAATTCATTGTTTTTATCGGGCTCTGTTTTAACAGATGATTTGAAAAGTGGGCGCGTAAACATTGTTTTCACTCCTGTCATGCATTAAAATTTTTTCAATAGCTTAAAAAAAATTCAGATACAGCTTTAAAATTGTACAGACATATTTAGAAAGATTTTCAATTTATCATATGAGTCCATCATTTTTTTTTTCGATTTTTTAATGATTTTTTACGTACTGTGTTATCTTAAAAAGTATTTCCTGTAAAATGAATTGCATTATTTTGAAAATAAACATCTTCTTTTTCATTTTACATGAGAAATGTTCAGGTGGTCCCATCTCGCCACTTTCCCCCATTCTGAAAATACGCACCTTCCAGCAGACCATTGTGTGCTCTTGGAGGCAGGGTGGACGGCTGCCCCGACACTTCAACTCTTCCCATACGCTTTGCACTAGAACAAAAAGAAAAGAACGTTAATGACTCAGGGGCGATTTCTTCTAACGGAAGGAAAAGTTCTTTCCTTCATCGGGCTTAGCATAAAATGTACAGAATAAAATAAGAAGTAAACTTACAATTCGCTTTTACTGCCCAAATACATTATAATTCGTTCATTAATTATTTTTAAGATAATCAGGCTGAATGCAAGAAATCTTATTCCGAACCCGCCTCGCCGCCAATACAATGCAGAGAGAGAAAAGAAAAGAAAGAAACTGCAAGCTAATGTAACTGGGCAGATCCTTACGCACTATTTCTGCAGCCAACGTCTCTTTCTCTCAATCAATATAATGCCTACAAAGACAAGTGTAGCATAAGGGATAGGTTTCTTTCTCTTTCAGTTTACAGAAGTATAAATATGTATAGAAGTTTCATATTTCATACTCCATTTAGAATTTTAGTTAAAATATTAAGTTCATTCATTTAAGCCCGTAGGCATCAAGGAAAAGCTACAAACGCAAAGTTTCGCACAAGGTTCATCTCTCTGATTCTAAATCTTTCTACAATATTCATACGATCTAAAATATTATTTTTAATTGTAGCTCTTACAAGTTGCGCATGAATAAATGCATTTAATAATATGAATGAAACGAAGAAGCAACAACCAAATAAATAAAAGCAGTAGCTAGAAATGTATATAATATTTCCCTTGGCCTGATTAACTACTATCAAGTATCATTAATTTAACAATAATTATAGGTGCCTTACATTATGTTACAATTATAATTAATTTAAAGAATCTGTCTAGAATAAAAGGAGAGAGAGAAAGAACATATTTTCCGAAAATATCTCTTTCTTTCGACAGATTCGATGATGATCTACAAATTAAAATGAGTTGTTATTTTACTCACTCTCTCATAGATACACATCTTCGGCTTCGTTTAAAAACCATGTAAGTTGAATGAATTAAATCATGCAACTGAAATTCTTTAGGAAACTCTAAATATAGTTTAAAATGTCTATTAACAGCTATTATTGTCTAACTATCCGTGTGTATTTGAAGGCGATAAACCAGAAATGTAACAGATGGATGGAATAAGGAAACTTCAAAATTATTAATTTGTATCGAATTCGGTTCCGATCAGTCCCAGAGAAGAGACCTCAGTTGCCCCTCGATTGCTTCCACTCTGCTACGAAGCTAAACAGGCAAAATATTACGCATTAATACACGCATATGAGAAATATCGTTACACAGAGACAACAAAATCTGGAGGCCAGAAATTTGCAAATTCTGGAACACAAGAAAGTAAATATTTCACAGTTTCAATTTTTAATCAAAGTTGTGAGACGAAAGAGATGACATGTGTTTAAAAACCATCGGTCATTTAAATCGGTCAACTCAAAATTTAAAAGATTATAGCGGGAGATTTAGAGGTAGATCTCCCGTACAATTCCTAATTAAGTGCCCAATGTCACATTGACAGAAAGCAGATAAGAGAACAAATTAAAATTGGCATAGAACAAACATAATCTGTCTGAGCAGAAAATCAACGTTTTCTTCCGGCAAGCAAAAGGAGACTCAGTATCGATTTGTTCAGAGATCCATGTCAAACAGACGGAATCCTAAATTTTTCGATACTAGAAAGAAAGTGACACACACACACAAAAAAAAAACAGCTCAGACAGACAAAAAAAAAAAAAAAAAAAAAAAAAACTGGCTTTCCAATTAAAGGGTTAGAACTTCGACAGAACGAGGGCAACCACTTAAAATCCTTTCTTCATCCATTAAGCATTCGACTCTTCCTCCTCTTTCCATCCGGCGTTGCCATGGCAACGAGAAGAGGATTGGAAAATGGGGTCACTGACACAATCCGATTTTCCCGCTGGAAGGCCATCAGGCGGTTCTGCCCCCGCGAAAGCAGGTGAATCACGACAACTGATAAAGCGCGACCGAACACTCACAAACGGAGGCTCGCTGTGGCTGCATTCTGATGAACAATGAACAGAAAGTATGCAATTTGTTCGAGATTGGAATAAGTGAAAATAATCGTCATTTCAGTTTCCTTCGTATGATAATTAAATAAGGAATTTAAATTTGTATTCCATTCTTAAGATATTATAAAAAGAGAAATAGTGAAAAAATTCGATCTCGAAATCCTCCATGTTTCAGATCTTCTGAATCCCAGTGAAAGAATATATATATACAGTGGTTCAAAAAATTGAGACTACACCTTACTTTTACTTGAAAAATCCGACTTTCAATATAAATAACACATTACCGGGAAGTGCAAACATGTTTTTATTTTTACACATAACAAACGGTTTAATTTAGAGTAAAAATAAAGAAAAATAGACGAAAAACTTCTAAATTGAAAAGTTTCAAAAGCATTTTAAACAAACATATGCAGAATTTTTCCTCAAAAAATTGAGAATATACCAATGAAATTTCTGCAATATCACGCATAGAAACAAACGGTCACTCTTAAGTTGCATGTCCTTTGGCTCTTATAATGGCCTGTAAACGTCATGGTACAGATTCAACCAATTTTTGATGGTATCTGAAGATACTTTACCGCATTCTTCATGCAACACCCATTTAAAAAAATTTAAATGGGTTTTGACTATATTTTGACGTTACGTGCATTTTGTTTGGGATCATTGTCCTGCTGGAAAATGGAATTTCCATCTAAACCAAATTTTTAACACATTCCTTTAGATTGCTGCGACCCTATGGTTCATCCAACTTGTTGCAGAAACTTTTCAAATCATAGGCAGAAGTGTAAGTGCTGAAACTGCGCGAAATGCCATTAGACAAGCTGGATATAAAAGTCGCATTGCTAGAGAGAAACCATTCATCAGCTTGCAAATTCAGAAAAAGCATCTGAAGTTTGCAAAAACTCATCTATTGAAGACCAATAACCTTTGGAAGAAAACTATATTTAGTAATGAAAGAAAACTCGACAGTTTTGGCAGTGACAGCCATCGCATTGTATAGAGAAAGCCCCATACTGCTTTGGATCCAAAAAATGTACGTCCTACAGTTAAACATGATGGTGACTCCGTCATGATTTGGGGTTGTATGGCTTCATCCGGAGTAGAAAATTTAATTTTTATAGATGGCATTATAAATGATGTGGTTTATTTGGATATACTTAGCAGAAATCTAAAGGAGAGTGCTAAAAATTCGGGTTTAGATGGAAATTTCATTTTCCAGTAGGACAACGACCCCAAACAGAATGCACGCAGCGTCAAAATATGGTGTATTTTTCATTGTAAACAGCAGTTACACACACCACCACAGTACCCCGACACCAATATCATTGAATATTCGTGGGCCCCCCTCGAAGCAGTGGTCCAAAAACACAAAATGGGAAACAAAACCCATTTAAATTGTTTTAAATGGGTGTTGCATGAAGAATGCGGTAAAATATTGTTACGAAATTTCTTTCCTACCGGGGTTCGTTTGGATAGTGGAAGT